>ML782298.1:122764-164754 GCA_009831015.1 Picea engelmannii
TGCCTCAACATTTTTAAGGCATGAACTATGCTTTCCAACTTTAATTCATGGGTTGCATAATTTCTTTCATGGTATTTAAAATTCATTCACTCATAACATATGACATGTGCATTTTGTGTAAGGACTCTACCAAGTATTTCCTTGCATGCATCTATGCACACAAAAAAATCCTCACGTGGATATGCGATCTTTAAAATAGGTGCACTCGTCAATAATTCCTTCAAGTACTAGAAACTTTGCTCGCACTTGGCATTCCATTCAAACTTTATTCCTTTTTTTAGTGAAGTGATTGGATGTGCGAATTTGGAGAAACATTTAATGAATCTCATATATTATCAGGCTAATCCCATAAATGATCTTACTTCTAAAACATTATTTGGTCTAGGGCACCGTTTGATATTTTCAATTTTCTCAGGGTCCACCTATTACATGATGTGGCCCAAATAATTGATTTTCCTTTGATACAAAGTGAACTTCTTTAAGTTGACATACAATTGTTGTTTTCTCAATAACTATAACACCATCCTTAAATGTTTCTCATTCTCCTCCTTTGTCTTGGATTAGATACGAATATCATCCAAGAAGACAATGACAATTTTTTCTTGGTAATATCTAGACACTCCACTCATTAGACACATAAAAGTAATCCATGCATTTTTTATGCTAAATGGCACCAAAAAAAACTATAATGGCCATACCTTGTCCACAATGTTGTCTTGTTGGTATTCTTTTCTCTAATTCTAACGTAATGCTAACTTGAACTTAGGTCAATAGTGGAAAATATCCTTTCTCCTTTAAGTTGATCAAAAATATCATCAAACATAGTCTTCCTTTTCTAATAGTAGAAACCCTTATGGCTATTATATGTAGACTTCTTCTTCTAATTCTCCATTTAGAAAAGATGATTTTATGTCCATATGATACACTTTGATCCTTTTGGAGCATGCATAAGCCAAGCACATTATGATTTCTTCCATTATTTCCATGGGAGAAAAGGTTTCATCAAAATCTATTCCTTCAACTTACCATATCATTTTCACATTATTCTTGATTTGTTTCTGGTTACCTGTCCATCTTTTTTTTGTTATCATAATTTCTCCTAATCATAGTCCTAATACCACCTTATTAAGGTGATTTAGTTATATGGACGGTTAATGGAGGTTATTTATCATTTTACTATATATACTTACTTTGTAAATACATTAATGTGGAAGTTAATCGCTTATGCCTTTTATTGCCATCTCCTTTCTTGATTGGAAAAATATTTTATCACAGAAAAGGGTCATTCAAAGCATGAAGGAGTTTTGAAGTGGCCATGAATAGTGAAATATAAATGGTCAATTTTTATTTCCTATTTTTTTAGGGATAAATTTAAATTGGATTTAATAACATGAAAAATATATGCATTTATTTTGTAAGTGATCTTACATTACGGGGTTGCACTTATTTTGGGAGTGACTATAATTTGTTTTGTGAGTGAGAGGAAGCATTGTTCATCCTCATATATTGTGAATAGACCCACGGATCTAGTGAATCAAGGAGGTGGTGAATCCACTTCCGAATTTCTGAATATGAACCTACAGTTTGAAAATGTAACATACCTACAATACCTACTATTTTTTTTTATCACATTTGAAATCAATACCTACTATTTTGTAAAAAGATCGTCGAAGGTTTTTTTTAATCAGTATTAGAGGTATTTAACGATACATGAGCAATAACCCATAGATATTTACGAATAAAGATAGTTAACCCTTAGTAATATTTTTTTTTAAAGTGCAATCGATTTGGTCATTGAATCGAGCGACAATGTTTTTGGGATAATATTGTTTTGTTTTATCTATAGAGAAATGGTTGTTTACTTTTGTTTAAAGGATGAAGCATTTAACACTAAAATTATAGTTTTATAATACATCTATCCTGTGATAAGAACTAATGCAACGATTTGTAATAACCATATCTTTTATATCTATGTAGAAATTAAGAACTAATGCAACGATTTGTAATAACCATATCTTTTATATCTATGTAGAAATTAGTTTGAGTTAATGGTTTATGGTAACTCCAAGGGTTCGCCGAAACCACAAACCTATCAATTTAATTGAGATGTATAAGGTACTTGAAAATCAAATTATTATTTTTATACAGTGATAATATGATACTCATATTTATGTCGACTACTCGTAATATTCAAAGTAATCCCGTGTAAGAGATTAATAACTTACCCTCTTACCATGCGTTCATTACTTTATACATTACTGTTGGTCTATGATATTGTATTTAATAAATTTCTTTCGATATTATTTTAAATATGGGTCCCTTTTATTTTGCGAGGGAACCCATAAGACATTAGTGGAGTGTTCTCCATTTTTGTGATTCGTCGGCTCCTTCAAGATTCAGATCCAAATCATGAGGTTCACCAAAGGACAATGGGACCTTTCATTATCGCGTGTGTATTCCATACTACAACAATATTAATTAGAAGAACATGTTTAACCCTGCAAGAAAGGAATTACATTGTCCTCACTTCATAGGCACAGAGAAATTTTTGGGAAGGAAGGTAAGTCCATCTATCATTAAATATTTTTCCTTCATTCTTAACTTACAATTTACACCATACTAATCACCCTTGTTTTGCTTGCTACAGGTTGAAGTTCGTTGCTATGAAATCCTAGTTAATACACACAAAAGGTATTTAGGTTCCATTATAAATCCCTTCCAATCTATGTCTATAATTATGTTTGATAAAACTATCTATAATTTATTCTTCAAAGGGGGATTTTCTCTGTTTAAAAGGTTCTGGATTTCTTCTTTGACAATACAATTAAAGAGTGGCCTATACACACACATACAGTCTATCTTCTCGCTGTCTAAATTATTGCATTTATTATATTTAAAAAAATTGTCTCTTACATTTGTCCATCCAAAGAGGATAGTTGGCAAGTCAAAATATAATCCAGATGGGTATCGCCGCCCACCTTTCCATCTGGCTCAAAATAGTTTTCTGGCATTTCTGGTAATTTACTATTTTTAGCAGTTTTTTTTGGGTCCTCAACTTCCGGGGCCATTTTGAGGCCCTAAACGATGTTTTTTTGGGTATGTTGCTCTTGCAAAATACCATCTATGATGCTATTTTGTCTCGAGCGTTGTAGGCCTTGGATAGATCTTTCCAACGAGCTATCGTGTGCCCTAAATGAAGATCGTATGCAATAGTTATGACTCTAGGAAGTTGATGGACTAACTTACCCAAACAGGGCCCACTTGACTTTTGGCGTTTCATCTTCTAGGGTTAGGTTTTTGGTTTCTACCTTCCTACTTTTGATAAATAAGTCCCTTCGGCCTCTTTTTGCAAGGAGCTTGGTCACGGATGAGCGTAGCCGCCACATCTCTTATCAGGGATATGCTACCACCATTCTAGGTATGTATTGTTCAACAGTTTTACAGTTTCTCTATTTCATTAATTAATAAAAGTGTGTGTTTACTGTATCACTGTGTTCTCTGCAATACTATTGTGTGCACTCTGTTATTTGCTTCTTACATTCCGTTCCTGCATAAATCTGGATCAAAATATTGCAAAATAATTCAAATTATAACAGTAAATTGTCTAAATGAACTCAAACATGAATTTCCATAAATGAAAATTATTAATTCAAATGTTTAATATTTGAGGATGTTACATCCTCTCCCCCTTGAAAATAACATTGTCCTCGATGTTAATACTTGCTTCTAGTAATCTCTTGGAACATAGTTGGAAATATTTTCCTCATATTGTCTTTCAACTCCCAAGTAGCCTTTTCAATACTAAAGTTCTTGTTGGATTACTGAGAGAGGGGAATGGGGTTGAATCAATAATAGAGCAATTTAATCATTTTTCACCACAAAATGCAAGTGTTATATCAATGTAGCATTATTATCCAATAGTTGCATAGTAAATAAACAATAAACAAATGATCAATCACACAAATACACAGTACACCTTTGTTTTACGTGGAAATCCAAAGCGAGATAAAACCACATAATAGTTTTTCTTATATCTATTTAAGAATTACATTCATTGGAAGCACCAACTTCCTTTGTTTTCCAGCTGCAACTCGAAGGAGGCTCCAACCCCCTAGTTTCTCAGGATACAACCTAATGAAAGCTCCAACTCTCCAATTCTCTGTCTACAACCAGAAGGAGGATACAACCCCTATGTTCTCCAGCTACAACCCGAAGGTGGCTACAACCACCTTTCCTTGCCCTGTCCAACCTCCTTAAAGTAGAAGTAGAATACTGGAACCAGTGTCACACTATCACTATGAGATATATTGTTGTAAACCTATACCAATCAACCTGTAACAACATTTACCAATACCCTGTGCCAACATCTACCATACATCAACCTGTACCATAAAAAAATGCTTCAACCATTCACCAAGCCTATACAGATAACTTGTCACAATAACCTGTCTAAACAATCTGTAATCAACCTGTACCATAAATAAGTGCATCAACCATGCACCAACCTGTACCTCAACATGTACCATCAACTAGTGCATCAACCATGCACCAAATATTTACCATTCATGCATTAAATACACATAAACTATGACTCATAAAGATGTATCAACATCATCAACTATACACTTCATGTATGGGCCAACTCATCAACTACTTGTCTCAACCATATACTCAACATGTACCTCAACCAAAATCCCTGAGCAATTTCATCATCCAAATCTGATCTGATCACATATACCTCAAACACTATACCACAAGTCTGTACCTCAAATGATGTGCTAGAACCTCACTGTTATACAACCTCTATCTTTACCAACAACTTCAACAACATACCTCAACAAAAATCCTTCAAACATGAACCAATACTAAACTTCAGTAGATCTGACTCAGATCAAATCTACAACAAGCCATAAATTCCCAAGAGGGCGTCGAACATATTTACAATGCAAACCCTCAACTTGATTCATAAGTTCAACACTACACATATGAAAACCATATCCTTTTTTCTTCTTGTAACGTTTTGTTGCCGCGGATTTGTTGTCGCGAATCCATCTGCTGCAATTTTTCTGTAACACTTTTTATGCTGCAGTTTTTCCGCTACACTTTTCCTGCTACGATTTTTCTGCCGCACTCTTTCTTCCGTAGTTTTCCTACCACATTTTTCCGCTGCACTTTTCCTCCCACACTTTTCCTGCTGCACTTTTTCTACTGCAGTTTTCCTGCCACACTTTTTTTGCTACAGTTTTTCTATCGCAATTTTCCTGCCGCACTTTTCTTCCCTCACTTTTTTTGCCGCACTTTTCTCTATCAATAATACCCACCCAAATAACTTTTCACAAAAATAGATATTCAAGTGTATTTTGAATGAGAGACCCTTGCCTCTTATTTATACTTTTATGTAGCTTCCTCAAGGGGTTACCTTCTAACCATCTTAACCCACTTTCTTTATTTTAGGTTTAATCCACTTATAACCACTTCTCCACTTAATTTAAACACTTTCCATAATTATTAAGTTCTCCATTAACTTTAGTATTTAAATCATTTCTTTTGCATCCTCTTTGACTTATAATACACTCATCACTTCACTTTATTATTTAAATAATTTATTTTTTGCAGACTCTTTGAGTACTTTGACCTTTTGGGGCTTCTAGATGACTCATAAGGGTTCTCCATCTTCACATGGCCATAACTCTCTAACCATGAGGAGTTATGTGATGTTCCACATACCACCGGAAATGGCATGACATGTATTATCCATATAGAATAGTTTTTCCTACAAATATATCAAAACTCATACCATTATCCATCAAACAAACTTGGGTCCATTAACCAAACCTTTGTGCTACCGGACTTTCTTCAAGGGTTGAAATCAATGACAACCAACCCAATTAATCAACAATCTCCCCCTTTGGCATTGATGGAAACATTCTAATGCAATACTGAATTCATGTCATGCAATACTGAAGTCATATCACTCATGTTCTTCCTGTGACCATCGCTCTCCCTAGAAACATGCCTCTGTTCTTAACATCTGATAAATCTCTCCCCCTTTGTCATCAATGGAAAAGGTATCTTTCCATCTGGGGTTTCTCCCCCTAACTAAATTGTCATTGGGGATACTCCCCCTAACTGAACTCTTCCTTAAATTGATCTCCTCACTTGAACTATCCTCTTTATGGTGTTTCCTCGTGTAAATCTAAGACATATAATATAAGCATTCAAAATAATTCACTTTGGAGTATAAATTACTCTGAGTCTCTGACGAAGATATTTAAAGGCTTCTCATGGAAGTGGTTTTGTAAAGATGTCTTCCACTTGTTCTTTTGTGCCCACATATTCAACTCTGATGTTCTTCTCTGTAGCATGTTCTCATAAAAAGTGATACTTGATTGGAATGTGCTTCGTCTGGGAGTGCATCATTGGGTTCTTTGATATACTGATGGTTCTTGTATTATCATAATAGATTGGAATGGGCTCATCATACTTGGCCTGTATATCTATCAGATTTTGTTTCATCCATAGAACCTATGTACAACATGTTGTTGTTGCAATATATTCTTCTTTGGATGTAGATAACGATACTCATGATTGTTTCTTTCTTATCCATGATACTAAACACTCACCCAAGTAGAATGTTGCTCCACTGGTGCTTCGTCGATCATCAATGAAACCTTCCCAATCGACATCTATGTGGGAAATAAGTGATAGATCATTTACTTTTGGATACCATAATCCAAACTCTTTTTTTCCTTTGAGATATCTAAAAACCCTCTGCATATGGTATGGATACTGTCACATATATTAAGATACCAATCATTGACCTGTATTTCCTCTGGTCTATAGACTATGAATCATCATCTTTTCTCAACTTGCAACTATTTTGCACAAGAGTGGTAATTGGTTTGCAATATTCCATTGCGAACCTCTTTAGCATTTTTCTGATATACTTAGTTTGAGAAACAAAAATTTCTTGGTTCCTTCGACGTATCTGAAGACCCATAAAAAAGGATATTTCTCCGAGTAATGACATTTCAAGTTGATTCTTCATATCCTTTGCAATTTTCTGTCTTAACCTGTCATCATTGCTTCCAAAAATAATATCATCAACATAAACTTCAATTAATAAAATACTATCTTGAGTTACCTTGACGTAGAGGTTGTTGTCTGCACTTCCTTTCCTAAACCCTGCTTGATGTAGATATTTATCGAGTTTAGAGTACCATGCTCTAGGAGCTTGTTTTAGACCATACAAGGCCTTCTTCAATTTTCACATGTAATCTATGTTCTCTGACAACTTAAATCCTTCTATTTTTTTGATGCAAACTTCTTCTTCATGTTCTGCTTCTTCTTCGTAAAGTTGCTCCATTGATTCATTTTCTTCTTCCTTTAATTCTTCTGCACCTCTTTCATCAATTTTTACATTGATGATTTCCACAACTTTGTTCAACCTCATATTGTAACACTTGTATGATTTCCTTGTACTTGAGTAACCAACAAATACTCCTTTGTCCACATGAGAGTCAAACTTTCCCATTCTACCATCTTCTCTTTTGATGTAGTATTTGCTTCAAAATACTCTGAAGTGTTTCACATTTGTTGGTCTTCCTTTCCATAGCTTGTAGGAAGTTTTTTCATTGTTGTTTCTGAGAATTAATCTATTTTGAATGTGAATTGTTGTATGCACTGCATGTGTCCAAAAAATATCTATCAATTTTGAATCCATTAGCATTGTTCAAGCCATTTCATGTGTAATTATCATCCATTATGATAATATTCTTTTGTCTCTGAACCACTCTCTAAGCCAATCTATGAATTCATGCTCTCTTCCATTGTCATATATATATCCAAACCTAATAAGAGTTATTATGGATCCATCTCTGTCCATAATGTCCAAGACTCTAATGCACATTGTCCATAATTTTGACCCATTTATCACTGTACCATCATGAAGTATTCACTACTACAACTTATTTTACTTCTGCTAATTGACTTTTTTGTATCTGTCTATTCAAACTCTGCAAGATGCTTGAATGATGGTTCTTTGGTCTGTCACAACTATCACAAAGAATCCCCCTGTCTAATATTCATGTTACCTGAGATTTTCTAAGCGAGATGAATCAAAACAGTTCCTTCTTTGATGTGTATTCATCATCATCTCCATTGGTAGATTCATCATCTCTCTCAGGTTTGACTTCATTTTTTATCTGTGTATTCATCTTTCATTACAATGCTTGAAAGTACAATCTCTTCATAATGTTCCTTATTTACCTGTCCTTTTATTTCAATTGTTTTCCAAACCTTTCTCTATCTGATGTATTTCTTTTTCTCTATAGATTTTTCTTCATCTCGTTTTATTGACAATCTTGCGATCTCTGGGACATGGTCTTGGTTCACCTGTTCTTCATGTTTTCTTATCCATACTTTCTTACATATGATATAAATGTTCTATTTCATGGAAGTATCGATCATGCTTCTACAATCACTAACTATTTATCCATATTTATGAAGTTTGTAACATTCAATGTTACGTGAGGCCACATAGACATTTCTTTGATAATCCCTGCAATCTACAACCTTATGTTCAAAGTTAGTACAATAAAAAAAATGACCATAAAAGAAATTTGCATACGTGGGAGTGAATGATCTCCTTTGTGCTGTAGTCCTTTTGAATTTTTTCCTTGACTCATCATGATCATTATTGAAACTTCTTTGTGGCTTCAACATGGATGGTTTTCTCGAAGATGTATCTTCAATAGTTTTCTTAGATTCTAGTTGACCATGATTCCTTCCTTTAAGTACTTCTGCATAACTCTTTATATTTTATTCATTTATCTTCTTTTCTAGCAACCTAGAGTGCTCCTCTTCATTCTATATAACTGATGTGGATGTTTCTATCTCTTGAACGTTCAGGTTGAGCTTGACTATTTCACTTCTCAATGTGACAACTTATTCTTCAAGCTTCTCAACCTCTTCTTGTTTCTTCATTATCTAAGACTTCATGTCTTATTCTGTTCTTTTCGCTTCTTAAAAAATGTGAACACTTTCATTTTGTTTCATCAATTATTTCTTGAGTCATTTGTTTTCTTCTCTTAGTTCATCTAAATCACTAATCAATTCTGCTTCATAATTGTCTTCATTTTCAATTAGTTTTTCTGTCTCATTTCCTTCATGGAATTCTATTTCAAGATGTCTGCATTTTTCACAATTAAAGCAAAACAACATACCTATGTTGATTATGTAATCTTGATCTTCTGAATATGTTTGACATGGTGAACATAATTCTTCATGATCTATATCTACATCTTCTTTGACATTTTCTGAATCTACGATGGGTAAAGAATATATGTCATGTAACTTATCCTAAATTTCTTTGGTTGATGAACATTTACCAACCTTTTCTCTTACCAGATTAGGTAATCCTTGCCAGATGAAAACCATTGTTATTTTTTTATTCTTCTTCAATTCCTTCTTGGCTATAGTCTTTTTCCTTTTTGAACTATCATATCCTATAACAACTAATAGGAAAATATAATGTCCCTATTCTTGTAAAAATACTTTCATCCTTCTACCCCAAATCTCATACTTTAAACCATTCTCACCAGTAAACATTAGTACTCCATTCTCAGAATAATCCATGATCTCCTTCTAGTGGTTAAACTGTTTCCTAAAGGAACCGACTCTGATTCCAATTGTTGGATTACTGAGAGGGTGGGTGAATTAGTAACAGAGAAATTTAATACTTTTTCACCATAAAATGAAAGTGTTATATCAATGTATCATTTTCATCCAATAGTTGTAGACTAAATAAACAATAAACGAATGATCAATCACACACATACACAATATACCATTTTTTTACGTGGAAACCCAAAGAGGGAGAAAACCACATAGTGTTTTTTCTTATATGTCTTTAAGAAGTACATTCATTGGAAGCACCAACTTCCTTTGTTTTCCAGTTGCAATTGGAAGGAGGCTCCAACCCCCTAGTTTCTCAGGCTACAACATTAGGGAAGCTCCAACTCCCCAATTCTCTAGCTGCAACCAAAAGGAGGCTACAACCCCCTATGTTCTTCGACAAGAACCGGAAGGTGGCTACAACCACCTGTTCTTTCCTTGTCCAACCTCCCTGACATAAAAGTAGAATGATAGAACCACTGTCACACTATCACTGTAATATATATTGTTCTAAATTTGTACAAATCAACCTGTATTCAACCTGTAACAACATGTACCAATAACCTGTTCTAACATGTACCATACATCAACATATATCTCAACCTGTACCATAAAAAAATGCATCAACCATGCACCAAACCTGTACAAATAACCTATCACAATAACATGTCCTAACAACCTATAATCAACATGTACCATAAACAAGTGCATCAACCATGCACCAACCTGTACCATCAATGAGTGCATCAACCACACACCAAATATGTACCAATCATGCATCAAATACACAAAAACTATGAATCATCAAGATGTATCAACATTATCAACTATACACCTCATGTATGTGCCAATTCATCAACTACTTGTCTCAACCATGTACCCAACATGTACCTCAACCAAAATCCCTCATCAATTTCATCATCCAAATCTGATATGATCACATATACCTCAAACAACATACCACAAGTCTGTATCTCAAACGATGTGCTAGAACCTCATTGTTATACAACCTCTATCTGTACCAATAACGTGAGCAACATACCTCAACAAAAATCCCTCAAACATGAACTTTAATACTAAACTTCAGTAGATCTGCCTCAGATCAACTCTACAACAAGCCATAAACTCCCAAGAAGGAATCCAACATATTTACAAGGAAAACCCTCAACTTGCTTCATAAATTAAACACTACACATATCAAAACCATACACTTTTTTCTTCTTGTAGTGTTTTGTTGCCATGAATCCACTGCCGCGATTTTTCTGACACACTCTTTCTACTGCACTTTTCCTGCTACGATTTTTTTTTCGCGCTTTTTTTTCCGCACATTTGCTGCCACACTTTTTCTTCCACATTTTCCTTGCCACACTTTTTCTTTTGCACTTTTCCTGATGCACTTTTTCTATCGCACTTTTTCTACCGCAATTTTTATGCCGCACTTTTTCCGTCGCAGTTTTCATGCCGCACTCTTTATGCCGTAGCTTTCTCAATCAATAATACTTGCCCAAATAAGATTTCAAAAAAATATATATTCAATGATATTCAAGTGTATTTTGAATGTGAGACCCTTGCCCCTTATTTATACATTTATGTAGCTTCCTCAAGGGGTTACCTTCTAACCATCTTAACCCACTTTCATTTTTTAGGGTTAACCCACTTACAACCACTTGTCCACTTAACTTAACCACTTTCCATAATGAATAAGTTCTTCATTAACTTTATTATTTAAATAATTTATTTTGCTTCCCCTTTGACTTATAGTACACTCATCACTTCACTTAATTATTTAAATAATTTTTTCTTTGCAAACACTTTGACTAATTTGACCTTTTGGGGCTTCTAGATGATTCCCGAGGGTTCTTCAACTTCACATGGCTATAAATCTCTAACCGTGAGGAGTTATGTGATGTTCCACATACCACTGGAAATGGAATGACATGTTCTATCCATCTAGAATAGTTTTACTTGTAAATATATCAAAAATCATATCATTATCCATCAAACAAACTTGGGTGCATTACCCAAACCTTTGTGCTACCAGAATTCTCTACCAGAATTTCTTCAAGGGTTGACATCAATGACAACCAACCCAATTAATCCCATTGCACCTTTACCTGGGTGATGTCTCTATTCCAAAGTATCATTTCTTTCTTGTCTAAAATGTGCAAAGGTTCCACTTGGAACTCGCCTTCTGGTTCTACGTGCATCATGTTCCAATTAATAATGTAAGTATGAGCATGAATGCATTTTTTTAACAATGAAATATGAAAGACATTATAAATGTTCAAGTTAGTAGGAAGTGCTAGTTGGTATGCTACTCGTCCAACTCCTTCTAATACTTTAGAAATTCCACAAAAACTTGGTGCTAATTTAGAACAACTTCTTTATAATAGCAAAATATTTTTCACTTTAACTTCAAGTTAAGCATGTTCTTCAACATTATACTCTTTATGTGGACTTTTCTGATTTGCATAATTTTTTGTTCGTCCTATGCAACTTTTAAATTTTGTTGCACCTTTCTAACTATTTGTTCCATTTCTTGGATCATATATGTTCCAACCATTAGTCGATAAACTAGGTTATCCCAAGTGACTCGAGTCGTACATTTTCTTCCATACAAAATGTCCAAGGGAATCTTTTTTGTTGAGGCTTGATAATCGTTATTGTATGAAAACTCAACTAAGTGGAAGTAATTTTCCCACTTAGTTGGTTTCTCACTTACATACATGCGTACCATATCTTCAATAATATGGTTTTTAAGTTGTTTTTGTTCATACATTTGCGGATGATAACTTGTGCTAAAATTCAGATGAGTTTCTAAACCTCCAAGCAAAGTCTTCTAGAAACTTGAGGTAAACTTAACATCTCTATCTGAAATAACCACTTTAGGCACTCCATGCAACCTAAATATTTATTTCTCTAAAATTTATGCGATATTAATAACTTTATAAGTAGATTTCACAGGTATAAAATGAAAAAACTTACTTAAATTATCAATTGATGTCATAATTGAGTTGTGTTGTCTTTGAGCTTTAGGAAATCTTGTAATGAAATCCATAGAAATAACTTCCCATTTCCATTCTAGACTAGGTAAAGGTTGTAATAAATTTGTTGGATGTTGATGCTCCACCTTCACATATTGATATTCTAAACATTTAGATAAATAATGAGTTGTTTCAAATTTCATATTAGGCCAATGAAATTGTTTCCTCAAAGTTGTTATTATTTTCTGATAACCTGGATGACCAGAATAGGCCTTCTTATGCATCGCACTTAAAATTAACAAATTTAAATCAATAGAATTAGGAACATAAATTCTATTTTTGAACCATGATACTCCATCTTTGTCATCATTGTATTTCGTCCCATTTGAATGTCTTCCATTTTTCAACAGTTTATGTATTGTTTTGACATATTCAACATCATTTACGATTGTATGTTTAATTCTATCTTTAAAATCACTTTTGGTTTTACTAATGCTTACCTCATAGATTGCACTAGCTCTTCGACTAAGTGCATCCACTACTTTATTCTCCTTCCCTTTAATATGTTGTATTTAAAAATCAAAATCACTTAAAAAGGCTAACCATATTTCTTGTCGTGCATTAAGATCTTTTTGACTAAACAATTTTTTTACACCACTATTATCCATTAATAACAAAACAATTATTCCAATTAAGTAGTGTTGCCACATCTTTAGTGCATGAATCAGAGATGCTAATTCAAGATTAGGAGTTACATAATCTCATTCGTCCTCCTTTAATATTCGAGATTCATAACAAATTACATGTCCATCTTGCAACAATACACCTCCTAAACCTTATTTACTAGCATCCACAAAAAAAAAAAAAAACTTTATAAGGATCAACCACTGTGCGAATAGGTGATATAGTTAGTAATCCCTTTAATATGTCTAAATTTTCTTGACATTTCTGATACTAGAGAAACTTCACTCCTTTTTTCTACAATGATTTAATAATGTATGCAATTTTTGAAAAACCTTCAATAAAACATTTGTAATAACTTATAATTACCATAAAAGCTTGTATATCTACTACGTTTTTAGGTACAAGCCATTCTATAATAGATTTAATTTTTTCTAGATCTACTGGTATTCCTTCCTCTAAAATCACATGCCCCACACACTGTATTTTATTTTGATAAAATTTACATTTGTTGAACTGAACATAAAACTTATGTTCACATAGAGTTTGTAATACTATTTTCAAATGTTCCTCATCTTCTTCTTCAAACTTCGAATAAATTAGTATATCATTTATAAATATCAATATAAATTTGTCTAAGTATTTTTTGAATATAATATTCATCAAGAACATAAAAGTTGTCGATGTATTTGTAATTCCAAAAAGAATTACTACAAACTCGTAATGTCCATAACCTGTTCTCAAAGTTGTTTTGTTCATATCTTCATCCTTTATTCTTATTTGGTGATAACCAGATATTAAATCTAACTTAGAAAATATTTTTTCTCCTCCAACCTAACGAAATACATCATTAATTATTGGTAAGGCATACTTGTTTTTAATCTTCATTTTATTCAGTTGATGATAGTCAATATGCAACCTTAGAGTTCCATATTTCTTTTTGAAAAATATTATCGGTGCTCCCCATGGAGAAACACTTGGTCTAATATATCCTTTGCCCAATAATTTGTGGTTGGATTTTAACTTAGTGAATTAAGGGACACTCATTTTGTATGGTGCTTTTGATATTGGTGTAGATCTAGGTAGCAAATCAATAGAAAAATATCTCTCTCTTTACAAAGGTAGTTCTAGTATTTCTTCTGCAAATACATCCCAAAATTCTTGAAGAACAACACAATATTCTAACTTAAGTTTTCTTTATTCATTTTGTAAATTCATCACCTGAAAAACATATAGCTTCATACCTTTTCTAATGTACTTCTTCAATTGTAAGGATGATATTTCTCTTATAGAAACAAGCTTACTAATTCCCTTAATTGTTCTTGTTGTATCATTTTCATCTTTGTATGTGAATGATTTTTCATAATAGTCAAGCAAAAATTTGTGCACCTCCAACAAGTCCATACCTAGAAGTATATCATATGATCCTAAAGGTAATATATTTAAACTCACCTTAGTATTATGACCACTTATTTCTAATTTACAACTAGAAATGAACTCAATTACCTTTGTTTTAGCACCAGTTTCTAATTATACCAACCAAGATTTAGAATGTTTTACTTTTTCCACATTACATTAGTCTACCAAAGGTTGAGTAATATAACTCAAACTTTCCCCTAGGTCTATTAAAATATAAACTTTTCTATCATGAATTTTACCTTCAATTTCCACATTGGTAGATTGATGATCTTCATGTCTCTCATCTAGAGCAACATTGATTGTATGGAGACTTTTGTCAATGTCTCCAACTGTTGAAACTTCTTGAATATTTTGAACCATTATATTTGTAGAGTTTCAGTGTGGACAATTCCTCAATATATGTGGCTCACCACATTCTCAGAATTTGAATGGTTCTCTAGGGTTAGCAAATGTTTTCTTAAATCCCATATTGACTTATTGATTTCCTTCGTGTATTTGTGGTGAATACTTGGAAAAATATTTTCCTTGATAACCTTTAGACATATTACAAAAAGGTGGTGGTTGGAAGATTTTCTTTCTTTGATTGATCTTGTCTTGTTTCTTTTCTCTCCATGCTTTTTTTATTTTTCAGACCGTTGTTTGTACTATTCATAACATATTTTTTCTTTTTGTAATACTTCATTCAAGGTTTTTGGATTATCAAACTCTATTCTATCTTTGTATGACTAAGGTAAACAACTTAAAAATCTGTAAAATTTCACTTTTTCATCTTTTATGTAAGGTACGAACCTTAACATTTCCATAAATTTGGTAATCATATCTTCCATAGACATCTTTCCTAACTTTATCTCATAAAATTATTTGGTTTGTCTTTCATAATAACTTTAAGATAAATATTTTTTCTTAAAATATTTCTTAAAATATTCCCATTCCATTTTCTTTTTCTTTAAACCCTTGGCTAACTTTAAGTCCTGCCACCATATACTAGCTTTACCTTTCATATTATAGATGGTCATCCTCACTTTCATATTACTAGAGTAATTATAAATATATAAATACATAAATACTTCTTTATATCTAATAACCAAGCTTCTATCTTTCCTAGTTCTAAATTCTCCATCAAATGTTGAAGGTTTAATTTTCTTAAATTCTCCATCTAAGTGATCCATTTTCTTTATTGTCTTCACTATAGATACTTTATTTTCAGTCATGTGTGTATCATTAAATGAATTGTTATCTTTTTCAGTTTATTTGATTGAATCTTTTATAGAATTTTTACCAACTTCCTCGTCCATGTCACTATTCTTTGGACTCTTTTTCTTTTCCATACTTTGTAGAAAAAAATCATTTATTTCCTATTGTTCTTCCTGCTTTCTTTAATTTTTCATTATCTATCTTAAAATTTTGTAACTCTACAATAAGGTTCCTCATTGTTTCTAGAACATGTGTTGTTGAACTACTTTCACTAGGATGTTTTGGATCTCTAGGAAGTTGTTGATTATTATTTTCTTCTTGTTTTTACTCTTTGCCATTTTGTGTGGACATGATTACAATTCTTGAATAAATATTTTGTTTATAACAATGAACAATTTTACTTTGTTAGTTTTTCCTTCAAACAATTTATACTTCATTCTAGTGCCCATCAAGGTTTGATGCAACCTATAGCTCTGATACCATATTTAACATGCCTACAATACCCACTATTCTTTTTTATATAACAAATGAAATCATTATCAAATATGTACAAATAGATTATGATCATGCAAAAGAATGAATCCTTTGCTACAAAATTTGTCATATTTTCATCACTTTGTTCATAACTAAAAAATCATTTATGAATCGTGCTATAGTCAATTTTCTATGGTAATAAATAATACCATGAAACAAAAATATTAAGTCTTCATGACCTAAAATCGTACGAGAAAGTGAGGATATAGGTTTACTAAAACCCCAAGGTTTCTTGCTTTTCTTGATACATCAAACAGATTGGTAATATGATGGTTGGATTACTTCAAAGTTTACAACTAGCAAGTGGTACTCTGGTTGAGTTTGAAGTGAGATGACTGTTGTAAAGTACACATCCCACTACTCATTTAAAAGCTTGCATGCATGGTCTGCTACTCCATGGTTTGCACCAATCACGTGAGTCCGCATTTCCATGTTTAGAGGACTTCTCTACACTCTAATAGATATGAACCCTTCTTACTGAGTGCAGTACATATTATTGGCTTGAGGATTCTCCTTGTATTTCATGACAGGAAAGTGAGGTTTATATTTGATTCCTATTTCTTTTAGACATTGATAAGATCATATTATTGTTCATCTAGATATCTCCTTCTCTGCATACTATATAACTTGTTCTCCAACTTGGTTTCATATCAAGATGCTACATTTTAATCTCAGAATTAGTTTAATGCGTTAAGCTCATTTCAGAAGCTCACGGTTCACCTCATTGATTCGATCGACTGTTGTATTATTCAATTAATATGGTTCTATTAAAGTTTTTTGGAAATGATATCGTTCTTAATCTACCTCGTTACTCAGAAATTATCCTTTAAATTTAGGATTTTACCTCTTTCTTCTCCTGTTTTTTTCTGTTTATTTACACTCCTCATAACTTCTGTAAAAAGACGCCCCAGGTTTTGTTTTTATGACTATCATAGGTATTTCATTATATATGAGAAATAACACATAGATATTTACAAATAGATATATCTAACCCTTAGTAATTTTTACTTTGAAAATCTCAAACAAGTGAGATCTTGAATCAAATGCCAATGTTTTTGGGACAATCTTCTTTTGTTTTATCTATCAAAGAAATGGTTGTTTAGTTTTCTTTGAATACTGAAGCATTTAACACTAAAAATATAGTTTTATAATATGCTTATCCTGTGATAGGAATGAATGAAACAATTTTTAATAACCATCTATGTTATATCTACGTAGAAATGAGTTTGAGTTAATGGTATATGGTAACTCCAAGGGTTCCCCAAAACCACAGACCTATCATTTCTACCAAGATTATTCAATACACATTCTTGAATGTCTACCTTCAAATTTTCTGTTAGGACAAAGTCGGCCAAAGGCATCCACAAGGTTTTGTTCTAGTTATATACGCCCCTGTGTAGTCATTTTACAATTTAGAGGCAAATATTTGGAGCCTTTCTATATTACTTAAACTTTTTGTTTGTGTTTGAGATCACATCAGTTTACTCCTTTGTTTATATCTCTTTGATATTCTTTAGATTATGATTTTTATGATAGCATGGATGTATAAGGTACTCGAAAATTGAATTACTTTTTTTATATAGTGATAACATGCTAATCATATTTATTTTGACTACTCATAATATTCTGAGTAATCTTGTGTAAGAGATTAATAACTTACCATTTTATCATAAGTAATACGCTATAAATTATACTGTTGCTTTATGATATTATATTTAATAAATTTATTTGGATATTATTTTAAGGATGGGTCCTTCTTATTTTATCGGGGAACCCATCACACATTAGTGGAGTGTCCTCCATTTTTGTGCTTCGTTGGCTCCTTTAAGATTCATATCCAAATCATGAGGTCGACATAGGTACTCAATTTTATTTTATTTTAAATGATAGTGTGACCTTTCATTATCACCTTTGTAGTCCATACTACAACAATATTAATCAGAATAACATGTTTCTCCCTGTAGGAAAGGAATTATATGGTCTTGAATTCACAAGGAAAGATAACTTTTGGGGAAGTAAGGTAAATCCAGCTATCATTAAATATTTTTCCTTCATTCTTAACTTACAATTTACAGCATACTAATCACCCCTGTTTTGATTCCTATAGGTTGAAGTACATTTCTGTGAAATCTTAGTTAATATAAGAAAAAGGTATTCGAGTTTCATCATTATAAATCCCTTCCAATGAATGTATGTAATTATATTGGATAAAACTACATACAATTTGTTTCTCAAAAGAGGATTTTATCTGTTTAAAAGGGAATGGATTTCTTCTTTGAAAATGTAGTTAAAGAGTGGCATATATAAATATATATAGTATATCTTCTAGCTGTCTAAATTCTTGCATTTATTATATTTTAAAAAAATGTCTCTTACAATTGTCTATGCAAAGAGGATGGTTGGAAAGTCAAAATATTTCACAATCATTCAAATTATAAAAGTAAATTGTATAAATGAACTCAAACACAAATTTTCATAAATGGAAATTATTAATTAAAATGTTTAATATTTGAGGATGTTACAGAAAGTTGATTTGAAAAATACGAACCTCCAGTTTGAAAGTTGATTCGACACTGAATGTGTGGAAAATATATTGGAGTTTGAAGCATGGAGAAAGACAATTTGAAGTCATCCAAGGTCTGGTAAAGGAATGGCGACGATGTGAAATAGAAGTTTGAACACACAAATCTTATGACCTGCGTGTCTTCCCATTCAAGGAACTTGACTTGGTAATTTGAACAATCTAGACCGGACCTAATAAAGAGACCATCAATTTGATGTGTGACCATAAGTTTAAAATAAGAAACCCCAACCATCTTTTGGTCCTCGTAAAGCATGAGGAAATTGACCTACAATTTTGATGAAGACACCCGAAGCAATTTGGACAAGTGTATGACAGTTTGAATTATTGAAGCAACCTGAATCACATGCATCGAGCAGACTTATTCTTTCATGCATCGAACAGACTTATTCTTTGAGGACACTTCCATGCAAGTGATCTGGATCATTATACCACTGGTTGTTTTGATTATGATTATGAGACATTGCGGATTTGATGATATTGTATTTTTGTTGTGTTTACATCGACAGGTGATATTAACTAGGTTCTCCTGAGTGTGCAGGACTCTGGACGTTGAGGGTGTCGAGGCATCGAGAAAATTCTTGGGACTTCAGATCAAGTCAGGGAGTGGACTGTTAGGGTTTGACTGTTGTTGAGGTGACATGTGTACACATGATTATATATTATGATGTTGATTGTTATTGCTGACATGATTCATTTATGGATACATGATGATGATAGCTTGCCAACCAGAATCACATTTGGAGTAAATGGGGCATGCACGACAACCAAAGACATTGAGGGAGAGGTGTGGTAGCAACCCTGCCACAACCTACTAGTACACCCATCGTGGCTCAAAGTTTAGGTTAATAATTACCTAGTTTGAGAAGACCCATGATGCCATGAGAGAAGGCTATGGCAGTCACTCACGATGATTCTAAGGGGCATGAAATAAGGCAAGGTCCTTATTCCTTAGAGTTCCTTAGTCTTCCACAAGATCACCTGCCGAAGTATTGACTCTAGGGGTTTCACATCTACCAAATTCAGTCAAGAGGCGAGTGGCACCCTTGGAGCATATAGTGCGTCTTGAAGGGCACGTTGCACAAATAAAAAAAAAAGAGGTGAGTGGAACCCTTGGAGAACATAGTGCGTCCAGAAGGGAACATAGTGATTTTAATTGGTAAGTGAATAAACCTAGTGCCTAGAAAAGTGTGCCTCCTTAGGACCTGGTCGACCTTAAAATGAATGATGTGATAAGTAAGTTTAATAAAAAAAAATCGCTTAAGAACTGTCGCCAAGACTAGTGAATTTAAAACCTAGGTCTAAGTAGAACCTCCGAACAAAAAATAATAATTAGACATTTAACAAGAAGGGGGTAAAGAAATTCAAAATTTAATTATTAAAGTAAAAATTATAATGGAGGATTAAATTTACTAAAAGGGTAAATGGTTGTTTTTCTACACTTGCTAAATTTGATTTTTAGTTAAAAGAAAAAGGGGGAAACTTAAAGAAAAAGGGAAACTTAAAGAAAAGGGGAAACTTAAGGAAAAAGGGGAATGCCTAACTTAGTAAGGAATCTAGCCTTTGAAACTTTCTATTTATGAACTCAACTAGGAATTAAGTAAGGCATAAGTCATTTAATATTTGTAAGGGAATAATGATACACTGAGGAGTGTTTTTAGGAATGCTTTTAGGTGAGTGAGGGAAATAGGAAAATTTAATTAATTAATAAATTGATTTTCTGGTGTAACTAGGGGATTAGATGACATGTGTACGAGGGAGGTTTTTCCTAATTAAATAAATGAAAAAGAAATCTAATGAGGGTTTGGGAAACTAATCACTAAGAAAATATATAAAATGGATGGTGGAGGGTGAGTATGGACACTTGCGTGCAAGTGATCCGAATCATTATACCATTGGCTGTTTTGATTATGATTATGAGACATTGCGGATTTGATGATATTGTATTTTTGTTGTGTTTACATCGACAGGTGATATTAACTAGGTTCTCTTGAGTGTGCAGGACTCTGGACGTTGAGGGTGCCGAGGCATCGAGGAAATTCTTGGGACTTCAGATCAAGTCAGGGAGTGGATTGTTAGGGTTTGACTGTTGTTGAGGTGACATGTGTACATATGATTAGATATTATGATGTTGATTGTTATTGCTGATATGATTCATTTATGGATACATCATGATGATAGCTTGCCGACCAAAATCACATTTGGAGTAAATGGGGCATGCACGCCAACCAAGGACATTGAGGGAGAGGTGTGGCAGCAGCCCTGCCACAACCTACTAGCACACCCATCGTGGCTCAAAGTTTAGGTTAACAATTACCTAGTTCGAGAAGACCCACGATGCCATGAGGGAAGGCTATGGCAGTCGCTCACGATGATTCTAAGGGGCATGAAATAAGGCAAGGTCCTTATTCCTTAGAGTCCCTTAGTCTTCCACAAGATCACCTGCCGAAGTATTGACTCTAGGGGTTTCACATCTACCAAATTCAGTCAAGAGGCAAGTGGCACCTTTGGAGCATGTAGTGCGTCTTGAAGGTCACGTTGCACAAATAAAAAAGAAAGAGGCGAGTTGAACCCTTGGAGAACATAGTGCGTCCAGAAGGGAACATAGTGATTTTAATTGGTAAGTGAATAAACCTAGTGCCTAGAAAAGTGTGCCTCCTTAGGACCTGGTCGACCTTAAAATGAATGATGTGATAAGTAAGTTTAATAAAAAAAAATCGCTTAAGAACTGTCGCCAAGACTAGTGAATTTAAAACCTAGGTCTAAGTAGAACCTCCGAACAAAAAATAATAATTAGACATTTAACAAGAAGGGGGTAAAGAAATTCAAAATTTAATTATTAAAGTAAAAATTATAATGGAGGATTAAATTTACTAAAAGGGTAAATGGTTGTTTTTCTACACTTGCTAAATTTGATTTTTAGTTAAAAGAAAAAGGGGGAAACTTAAAGAAAAAGGGAAACTTAAAGAAAATGGGAAACTTAAGGAAAAAGGGGAATGCCTAACTTAGTAAGGAATCTAGCCTTTGAAACTTTCTATTTATGAACTCAACTAGGAATTAAGTAAGGCGTAAGTCATTTAATATTTGTAAGGGAATAATGATACATTGAGGAGTGTTTTTAGGAACGCTTTTAGGTGAGTGAGGGAAATAGGAAAATTTAATTAATTAATAAATTGATTTTCCGATGTAACTAGGGGATTAGATGACATGTGTACTAGGGAGGTTTTTCCTAATTAAATAAATGAAAAATAAATCTAATGAGGGTTTGGGAAACTAATCAATAAGAAAATATATAAAATGGATGGTGGAGGGGGAGTATGGATCACATTTTGGCTTGCGTAACGTTATGCTGCCAAAATTTTATCTTGACTGAGTTTTCACTTGTGGGAGCTGGGATACCTAGCTTGGGTAATGAGTGGTAGCTTGACCTTCCGAGGCGAGATGGGTGATAGCATTCTCTAGTATTGTGTGCATGGCCCCTTTGTGGATCGAGGGGCTCAGGGGGAAGAAGAGTACCCCTAGTGTTGGCTTGGAGGTACCGGTGAGGTCTCATCGGTCGACATGTTGGAGTGGAAAGAGCGTGAGCGCAGGACAATCACTTCTAGTTCTTTGCATTTGGCTATGATACACATGTGTATATTTTGTATTGAATAGTAGTTAGAATTTCCTGTGTATGCATTTTTTTAATGTCGAAGCAACACATGTGTAATTTGTGTAAAATGATTTAGTAAATTTTTTATATGGAATAATTATCATGGCGAATGTACTCATGTATACATTTGTTGAAGGGTAGCTAAATTTCGGTTTCTGTGGCTTCTTTGTACGCCAGTTATTAGATGTTATTGGATGCATTGGCTACTTGTTATCTAAACTTCTGGTTAGATAGATGTAGTATTTAATCGATCTGTAATTTTTTGGAATGACGTTTAGTTCCCTCTATGGTTGTGATGAACAATCGATAAAATATTTAGCTATTTGATTAGTATTATGGTTGTGATTTCCTTCTTTATACAACATTTCTCCATTAATGCACTGCGATTTTTTTTTTTTTCACTCAACATTTTCCCCACTTCTGCACATCGGTTTTCTCTTCTTATTCTCAGTGTTTTTGGGATCCCAGGGCTCTGCGCCTATTTCCTTTTCCCAACATTTTTATGCAGTGAGTTTCTCTGTGTTTGGGGAAGCCAAGGGTTCTGCGACCCTCTATTTACCCAAGAAACCACTCATTTTTCTCTGCTTATTGCCCCTTTAACTCACTGTTTGTGTGGTGCCCTTTTCTTTGTGTTTTGCGTGGAGTCCTCATCTTTTACCTCAATTTTTACCTCAATTATTACCTCAAAAAATAACAACGATATTCTCTTTGTTGCTTCACATATCTGTGAATGCACCTTATGAATCTTCGTTTTCAAGGTTCGAGGAATCCCAAGTCATATGAGCCAAGAACTGGATTGTTCTGAAGTGAACATGATCATTTCTAGACATTTACCTTGTGGCAACTCTAGGATGTTAGTATTCCCTTCCAACATTAGTAGGTCCCTCCACCTCTCCGATGTGTTTTCAATCTTTATGTAACTTATACAATCGAGGAGGAGAGGTGATCCTCCATGGTGCACCAGGCTAGTTGTACCAAGCGACCGACCCTAGCAGGTGGAAAAGATGTAATGGATGGTCAATTGTGCACAGTATTTGGTCCCTTGTGGGCTCTAACTTGCACCTTGTACTAGTGTTTTCATTGCTTGGCTCGAGCCTTAGGTTGGACATTAAGTTAATATTGCGGTGATTTTCGCTGTGACTTGACTAGAATAAAGATTGGTCTTAAAGGACCCAATACATGTTTATCACTAAATAAATACCTCCCTCCTATGGTTATTGGGTGTGTGCCCCATCGAAGGTTTTGGGCGCCAATCCCTGTGCCCACTCCTAGTTTTAGCTATTGTTTTTTTAGTTTAATTGTGAGATTTTATTATTAAATCATGGCCATATCTTTTGTTTACAACAGATTTCATCCATCGTGCCTACCTAGATAATGTAGAGCATGGTACAGTGTGAATGCAGGTACAAATTTTTGGGGCCAAGTGGAAAATTCCTGATTTTATGCTCTGCCATTTCTGAGTGTGGCAGTAGCGGTATCTGTGTGGGGTGAAACTGTTTTGCTGATAGTTGGCCTTGTATTTTTCTTTTTCCTAGATTCATGGTTAATGCTATCCAAAACCTTCATACTGTAAGATTTGGGTTGCAACCTTTCTTAGGCCGCTATATCAACACTAGTTTCTGTCATAGAGCCTAAGATATGCTGTCAGGGTTTAGTCCAGATGTATAAACTAGTCAAAATTATTTAGGATGATTGAGAAACATTTATTTAGGATTGATGTTTTCAATAATTGAAAATTGGTTTACAGTTAAGAATTATATTAAATGTTATTTTGGGTTACAATTTAGGATAATTTTAAATGTTGGATTAATATTATTTTATTTTAATTTATTTTAAAGGATGCTCACTCCTTTATCTGATGCAAGGGGGTTGTAACTGTAGGAAAGTAGGGAACAATGCCTTGTGTTACTGATAAATTTTAGAGTTATATTAAATGATTTTAATATATTTTATGTTCACTCTTCATGATGATGAAAGAAATGTAAACTAGGAAGAAATGGGAAAGTTGTGTTTTATGTTAGTTGTGTAGGCATTAGATGAAAAGTTTGTAATGGAGCATAAAATCTATGATTGCATAAGTTGGAAGGATTTATTACAAGTGGTTGTTTATTCTTTTTCTTATTCAGAAATGCTTAGATGAATAATCATAGTTGTCATTTTCAATGACTTGATGTTTGCATGTTTACCTGAAAGCCCCCGGAAGGTACATCCCTTCTTACAACTCAGATTTTATTTTAATGAATGATCGATTAAATGGCGTGCCTGGAATTTAAATAAAATTGTGCCTCAAGTTGATTAGTACTAAATAGTTTGTGTATGTCAGATATCTTGATCGCTTGTAAATTAAAGGTCGATCGAAGTAATGTCCAAATGTTTATATTATCTAGTGGTGTATGGAAAAATGCCACCAGTGTTCAGTTGTTGTTATTTACTTGTGCAGCATGCATTGTTGATTCATTGATTACTAATTATTGCTCGCATTGAAGGTTCATGTTACGTGTGTCGATTGGTGTTGTTGCGTTTGTTGATGGATGATTGTCTTTTATCTTGTAGGAGTTGTATTTCTTATGTTAGGAGGGATGTAGACACCTCCTTGTTCCTCAAAACAGTCCCAAGTCTTGAGACCTTAAATGGTCAAAATCGATGGGAACCTGGGCTTGAGTGTTTCTTATGTGTCCTGGAGGTCCTAACCTTGCAGGGTAGGATGGGCAAGTAGTCATTTTTATTTTTTCTAATTGATTTTCGCATGTTGCATCCAGCTGTATGATGTTATAGTATGTTGGGTCGTTATGTTATCTATTTCCTGATTTACGAGCGTTGTGTTAGTCGTCAAGTAGTGTTGATTAATTGTTGGAATTGTTACTTTAATTCTTTAGAAAAAAATGCACTTGTTATGCATCTCATGTACTCATAATGACGGGGATCGTTACATATGGTATCAGATCCAATTTGACCCGCGACTTGGGATCATTAAGGCTTCCTTGACTATATATTTGAATATAATGTTGTTAAATAAATTGATGTGTATTCGTTCAGGTAATCATGGTTAGAGGACTTCGTAGAGGCAGCCGATGGGTTGCTAGAGGAAGAGACGCAACACCCTGAGTAGCATCCATGCCCAAGGGGTCTAACCCCTGGGGAGACGCTTAAGTTGTCAAGCAAGAAAAGATAGCTTTGGGAGATGTGGTTGGGCTGATGAGTTCCTTCAGTGGATGTCTCAGGCACTGATCAACCGTTTGTATAGAGATGAGGCCAAGGTTTCGACACCTCTCGAGGGACCACCAGGTGCTCCGATCGGTAATAGTATCATTCACCGTGAACTTGAGAGGGTCAAATTCCTTGATTTCTTTGGTCCCTAGACAGCACAGCTGCTGAGGCATGGTTGGCGAATATGGTGATGTGATTTTCACTTCATGACTATACCTCCAACATTAAGGTCTGCATGGAGGTATTTCAACTGAAGGGGAGCGCTCTTCTATGGTGGAAGACACTCCTGCCACAATTGAGCATGGTCATCAAAGACGTTTCATGGGAACTGTTCGAGGAATGGTTTCGGGAGAGGTATTTATCTCAGAAATTCATTGAACGTCATCTCAATGAGTTCAATGCCTTGTGACAGGAAAACCATATAGTGCCGAGTACAAGGCCCATTTCATGGAGCTTCTTTAGTGTGCTCCCCACCTGAATACTGAGAATCTTAAGGTCAACATGTCTGTGTTTGGCCTTAATGTCAGTATTCGTGCAAAGGTTAGGATTTTGATGCCTCAAACCTTGCATGATGTTGTTCATAAGGCCCTCATAGCAGAGGAGGAGCTTATCAAGAGGGGTCAGAGAATGACTCCAGTGAGACCAGTGGGACATGTGTCATCTAGTGCGTAGCAACATCAAACACCAGCTAGAAATTCAGCAGGACATCATGGCTTCCAGAGAGAATCTACTTTCACTACACCTCGACGACTAACACCTCAACAGTAGTTTCCTTACAGAGAACACCACAACATCGACCACAGCAGTAGCAATTTAGGGATGTTCAACAGAACAGGCCAGGGTTCTAGGTCGATGGTCTGTCAGCTTCTACTTTGGGTACCAAGATTACTGAACTGAAGAAAGGGTATTGGACATGTAAAGAGACACATTACTAGCATGAATTCCTAGTGGAGAGGACCCGAGCATCTGGTTCAGCTGGACCCACTACTGTGGGATATTTGGGCAAGGCCCATCGAATTCATATAACAGTGAATAACCACCAGGAAGAGCACTAGTCGACTATGCTCTAGAAGTCAAGTACTGTCGCTGACCAGATCCTTAGTATTTTGATAGATCGAGGTGCTACAAAGAGTTTTATTTATGGTGCAACACTTAAGAGAATTAAGGTAAAGGCAGTTGAACATGATGAGTTTATCTTTGTATAAATGGCTTCAGGAGCTAAACAAAAGGTTGGAGGGAACGTTATGGGTTGTAGCCTTAACCTGGGAAAGTCTTTCATAAGGGCCAACCTGTATGTCACGATCTTAGGGTCTTATGTCGTCATGATTGGTATGGACTGGTTGGAATCACTTGATGCGATACTCAATTGTAAGATGAAATGATTGAGCTTGGTTGATGATGAGGAACAAATATGCGCGATTATAGGTTGGAACCAGGGAGTTTCCTTGAGGTTCATCTCTTCCTTGCAGCTACGAAAGAGCATGCACAAGGGATGCAAGATTTATGCAATCCTTTCTTTAAACGAAAAGAGTGTGGCGAAAGGACTAGAAAACCTTTCGGTAGTACGCAAATTTGTGGATGTCTTCCTAGAGGAGTTACCAGGGTTGTCGCCTGAGAGGAAATTGGAATTTACCATAGACCTAAAACCGGGAACTGAACCGATAGCAAGAACACCTTATCGGATGTCGACCCCGGAGTTACAGGAATTGAAAAAGAAACTTAAAGAGTTGTTGGAACTAGGAATTATACATCCAAGTGTGTCATCGTGGGGTGAGCCTGTTATTTTCATAGGAAATAAGGATGGGTCATGGAGACTCTGCATTGAATACCGTCAATTGAACAAGACAATGATCAAGAATCAATATATGTTGTCAAGGATTGATGATCTGTTTAATCAGATGAAGGGTGCGATGGTGTTTTCAAAGATTGAATTAAGATCAGGGTATCATTAGTTATAGATCAAGGAGGATGACATCCCCAATACCACCTTTAAGACGAGGTTTGGAAATTACAAGTTTACTATTTTACCATTTGGACCGACGAACGTCCTAGGGGTATTTATGAGTTTGATGAACAGGGTGTTCTGTAAGTACTTGGACAAGTTCATCCAAGTATTCATTGATGATATTTTTATTTACTCTCGGACGATGGAGGAGCATGATGAGAACTTGTGCATAGTACTACCGTGCCTAAGATAGAATAAATTGTATGGGAAATTGTTCAAACGCTCGTTTTATCAATTGAAGATTCACTACTTAGGGCATGTCATCTCCGATGAAGGTATCGTTGAGGATCCAGCAAAGGTTGAGGCTATTATGGAGTGGTCTACATCAACGAATGTTACTGAAGTGTGTAGCTTCATGGGTTTAGTGAAATACTATCTATGGTTCGTCAAGGGTTTTTTGAAGATAACTAGTCTGATCATGAAATTGTAGAAGAAGAATAAGAAGTTTGTTTGGACCGAGAAATGCATGGAGGCATTTCGAAGCCTCAAGGAGATATTGACAACAACACCAATACTTTAGGTCCCTGACATGGAAGTGGACTTCTTGGTATGCACTGACGCATCCAAGGAAGGATTAGGTGGAGTCTTGATGCAAGATGGTTGAGTGATCGCTTACATCTCAAGAAAGTTGAGAAGGCATGAGGAGAACTATGCAACACATAATTTGGAGTCATTAGCCATTAATTATGCCTTGAGAGTTTGGAGATACTACCTTATTGGGTGGAAATTTGAACTAAAAATGGACCACTGTGGACCACAACACATCTTTACGCAAAGAGACTTGAACGCATGACAACAACATTTGTCGGAACTGCTTCGCGTGTACGATTTTGAGATCACTTACATAAAGGGAAAAGTGAATAGAGTGGCTAATGCATTGAGTCAGAGACCACACATATTTTTGATGATGCCTCTTCAAACAAATCTACATGAAAATATTCTAACTTTACAGCGCGATGATGACTGGTAGAAAGGGGTCAAGGATTTTATGAGACAAAACACAATGATGGTACCAAAATTTGAAGGATTTACGTTGGACAATGACAGATTATTGAGATTTAAAAATCAAATTTACATACCACCAAATGACGAGTTGAGGAGTTTGATCCTAAACAAGGCTCATAGAGCAGTGTACATGGCTCATCCTGGAGTCATGAACAAGAGGGAAGACCTTAAACCCTTATTCTTCTGGAAGGGATTGAAGGCAGACATAGTCAACTATGTGGCAAGATGTCTCAAATGTCAGCAGGTTGAGGCTGAACATAGACATCCGACAAGATTAGTACAACCACACGCTATTCTAGAATCAGAATGGGAGGTCATTTCGATGGATTTCATTGTTGGATTTCCACTTATGGCAAGGAGGCACGACTCGATTTTTGTGGTAGTCGACACTTTGATGAAGAGTGCTCATTTTATCCATGTGCGTATGATGTATCAATCACTTGACATAGCTGGAGTTTTCATCAGTGAGATTGTGAGGCTGCATGGCGTGCTTAAGAGGATTATATCCAATAGAGGATCAGTGTTTACAGGACGATTTTGGACTAGTTTCCAAGAGGCCTTGGGAACCCAACTTAAATTTAGTACTGCATATCACCCAGAGATAGACGAGAAGACTGAGTGAAGGAACCAAATCTTGGAGGATATGTTGCGTATGTATGTGATGGACCAACATAAGTGTTGGGAACAATTATTTCCACTTGTAGAGTTTTCATATAACAACAGTTATCAAAGCACCATTAAGATGAAGCCTTTCGAGTTTCTTTATGGGCGACCATGTCAGATGCCTTTGAGTTGGGATTATCTTGAGGATAGGGTCCTGGTGGGACCTGAAGCAATCCAAGAAATGGAAGACCATATAAAAACCATAAGACAAAGGATAAATGAAGTGCAAGATCGACAGAAGAGTTATTCCGATTTGTGTTGTATTGATCGTAGTTATGAAGTTCGTGATCGAGTCTTCTTACGGGTGAAACTGCATAAGAGTTCGATCAAGTTTGGAAAGGGTGATAAACTCTCTTCTAGGTTCGTGGGACCCTTCTAGATTGTGGAAAATAAGGGGACCGTGTCCTATCAACTAGCCTTGCCTGATTCTTTGAGGCGTATGAACGATGTTTTTCACGTATCTCAATTGAGACATTATGTTAGTGATGCTACACATGTTATTGAATTGATTTCCTTGCAGGTATCAGATGAGGGTGATCCTACGATGGAGCCAATCCTCATCCTGGACCATCTCATTTGACAACCACAATGTCAAACAATAGATCAGATCAAGGTCTAGTGGGACAACTATAGTCCACACTCGACGACCTGGGAGGACGCATATGATATGCATCAACAATTCCCATTTTTGTTTGATAGCTAGACATATGATACTGTGATACACTTTATTTCGTCACTTACATAATGTGAAACTTCAGGATGAAGTTTAAAACAAGAGTGGGTGTATGTAACATCCCGCTCTTGCGTGCACTGAACAAACTTATTCTTTGAGGACACTTGCGTGCAAGTGATCTGGGTCATTATACTATTGGCTATTTTGATTATGATTATGAGACATTGTGGATTTGATGATATGGTATTTTTTTGTGTTTACATCAACATGTGCTATTGACTGGGTTCTCCTAAGTGTGGAGGAATCTGTATGTTGAGGATGTTGAGGCATCGAGGAAACTCCTAGGACTCTGGATCGAGTCAAGGAGTGGACTGTTAGGGTTTGAATGTTGTTGATGCGACATATGTACATATGATTATATATTATGATGTTGATTGTTATTGCTGACATGATTCATTGATGGATGTAGGCTGACGATATCTTTCCGACCAGACTCACATTTGGAGTAAAGGAGTCATGCAGGAAAACCAAAGACATTGAGGGAGAGGTGTGGAAACAACTCTACCACAACCTACTAGTACTCCTGACATGCATCGAACTATATGTTAACGATTACCTAGTTCGAGAAGACATACGATGCCATGAGAGTAGACTATGACAGTCACTTATGATGATTCTAAGGGGCATTGAATAAGGCATGGTCCTTAGTCCTTAGAGGCCATTAGTCTCCCACAAGATCACCTGACAAAGTATTGACTCCAGGGGTTTAATGTCTATGAAATTCAGTTAAGAGACGAGTGACACCCTTGGAGAACGTAGTGTGTCTTGAAGGGCATGTCGCACAAATAAAATAGAAAGAGGCGAGTGACACCCTTGGAGCACGTAGTGCATCCTGAAGGGCACGTCGCAATTTTAACTGGTAAGTGAATACATCTAGTGCCTAGAAAAATGTGCCTCCTTAGGACCTGGTTGGCCTTAAAATGAATGATTTGATGACTAAGTTTAATGACAAATTTCCCCTTAAGAACTCTCACCAATCCTAGTGAATTTAAAACCTAGGTCTAAGTAGAACCTCTGAACAAAAAAAAGTAATTAGACATTTAACAAGAAGGGGGTAAAGAAATTCAAACTTTAATTATTAAAGTAAAAATTATAATTGAGGATTAAATTTACTAAAAGGGTAAATGGTTGTTTTTCTACACTTGGTAAATATGATTTTTAGTTAAAAGAGAAAGGGTTAAACTTAAAGAAAAAGGGAAACCTAAAGAAAAGGGAAAACTTAAGGAAAAAGGGGATTGTCTAACTTAGTAAGGAATCTAGCCTTTGGAACTTTCTATTTATGACCTCAACTAGAAATTAAGTAAGGCATAAATCATTTAAGAATTATAAGGGAATAATGGGACACCGAGGAGTGGTTTTAGAAACTCTTTTAGGTGGGTGAGGGAAATAAGAAAATTTAATTCATTAATAAATTGATTTTCTGGTGCAACTAGGGGATTGGGCAACAGTACAGGGGATGTTTTTCCTAATTAAAAAAATGAAAAAGGAATCTAATGAGGGTTTGGGAAACTAATGACTAAGAAAATCTATAAAAGGGATGGATAAGGAGGAGTACGGATCACATTTTGTCTTGCGTAACGTTACGTTGCCGAAATTTGATCTTGACTGAGTTTTCACTTGTGGGAGTTGGGATACCCAGCTCGGGTAACGAGTGGTAGCTCGAACTTGTGAGGTGATCTAGGTGCTAGCTTTCTCTGGTATTGTGTGCATGGCCTCTTTTTAGCTTGGGGGGCTTAGGGGAAGAATAGTACCCCTAGCATTGGCTAGGAGATACCGATGTGGTCTCAACGGTTGACAATTTGGAGTTGGATAGAGCGCTAGTGAGAGACAATCACTTTCAGTTCTTCACATTTTTCTATGGTGTACATGTGCATATATTCTATTGAATAGTAGTTAGAATTTCCTATGTATGCATTTTTGTAATGTTGAAGGCATGCATGTGTAATTTGTGTAAAATTATTTAGTAAATTTTTTGTATGTGAATAATTATCATGGCGAATGTAATCATGTATAAATTTGTTGAAGGGTAGCTAATTTTTTTGTTTCTATGTCTTCTTGGTACGCTAGTTATTAGATGTTATTGGATGCATTGACTACATGTTTTCTGAACTTCTGGTTAGATAGACATAGTATTTAATCGATATGGAATGTTCTTGAATGAAGTTAAGTTCCCTCTAATGTTGTTATGAACAATCGATAAAATATTTAGCTATCTGATTAATATTATGGTTGTGATTTCCTTCTTTATACAAGATTTTTTCATTAACGCATTGCGATTTTTATTATGTTTTCACTCAACGTTTTCCCCACTTCTGCACATCGTTTTTCTCTTCTTATTCTCAATATTTTTGGGATCCTAGGGATCTGCGACTATTTCCTTTCCCCAACATTTTTATGCAGTGAGTTTCTCTGTATTTGGGGAAGCCAAGGGCTCTATGCCCCTCTCTTTACCTAGCGAACCACTCATTTTTCTCTGTGTATTGACCCTTTAACTTAGCGTTTGTGTTTTGCGCCTTTCTTTTCATTTTAAATGGAGTCCTCAACTTTTACATCAGCTATTACCGCAATAAACAACAACGATATTCTCTGCATTGCTTCATATCTCTACGAATGCACCTTGTGAATCTCTGTTTTCAGGGTTCGAGGAATCCCAAGTCATCTAGGCCAAGAACTGGATTGTTCTGAAGTGAACATGGTCATTTCTAGACATTCACCTCATGGCATCTCTAGGATGTCAGTCTTCCCTTCCAGCATTAGTAGGTCCTTGCACCTCTTCGATGTTTTTGAACTCTTTATGTAACTTATACAATCGAGGAGGAGAGGTGATCCTATGTGGCACAGTAGGCTAGTTGTACCAAGCGACCGACCCTTGTAGGTGGAAATGATGTAATGGACAGTCAATTGTGCACAATCTTTGGTCCCCTGTGGACTCTAACTTGCGCCTTGTATGCGTGTTTTCGTTGCTTGGCTCGGGCCTTAGGTTAGACATTCAGTTAATATTGCACTGAATTTGGTTGCGACTTGATTATTATAAAGATTGGTATTAAAGGAACCAATAACCTTTTATCACTAAATAACTACCTCCCTCTTGTGGTGCTTGGGCGTGTTCCCCAACGAAGGTTTTGGGCGCCAATCCCTATTCCTAGTCCTAGTTTTAGCCTCTTTTTTTTTAGTTTAATTGTGAGATTTTATTACTGAATCATGTATGTATATTTTGTATACAGAAGATCTCAACCATCGTGCATGCCTGGAGCATGCAGAGTGTGGTACAACGTGAATGAGAGTACATTTTTTTGGGGCCAAGTGGCAGATTCTTGATTTTATGCTCTCCCATTTCTTAGCGTGGCAATAGCGGTATCCATGTGGGGTGAAACTGTTTTGCTGACAATTGGCCTTGTATTTTTCTTTTTCCTAGATTCATGGTTAACGTTGTCTATAAACTTCGTACTGTAAGATTTGGGTTACAACATTTCTTAGGCCATGATATCAACACTAGTTTCTGGCATAGAGCCTAAGATATGCTGCCAGGGTTTAGTTCGGATGTATAAACCAATCGAAATTATTTAGGATGGTTGAGAAAATTTTATTTAGGATTGATATTTTCAATAATTGAATATTGGTTTAGAGTTAAGAATTATATTAAATGTTATTTTCGGTTATAGTTTAGAATAATTTTAAATGTTGGATTTATATTAATTTATTTTAAAGGATGCTCACTCCTTTATCTCATGCAAAGGGGTTGTAGCTGTTAAAATATTGTGTAACTGCAAAGAATATTCTTATCCCCTTTTGTTGATAAAGTAAAAGATAAAATATATTTATTATTAATTAGATCAATCCCATTTTTTGGATTGATCATGTCATGTATTGTAATTGACCAAATCCCCTTTTGCGGATTGGTCAAACCCTAATTGTAATATGCGAAGTAAAAATTCAGCCCCGAGACAAATTAAAGTGGTTCTAACCACCTAGATTGGGAAGTCGGCCCTGCCAATGGAAAGACACCTCAGTTTGACACCTTCCAGATTGTAGAAATAAGAGAGGTCAACACCTCATTTATACACACACTGAGCTCACTCATCTAGTGTGCAAGTATTGAATGAAGTTGTACTTACCAGTTCCCAGAAGAAGGAAGAGAGAGAGAGAGACACATCCTTGGGAGAGGAATTTCTATGTTGTTTGGTTCAGTGTCTTGGCATTGTATTGGCTATCTATATTAAGGAATTTTTGCTGGGTTTTCTTCCCCATGAGGGTTTCCCATGATAAATTTTGTGTATCTTGTGATTGTGTTTCTCTCAGTGATCCTATCTATGCTATTGTTATCTAGTAAATTGAAAGGTAAACTAATAATAGCTTAAACTTTAACATGGTTTCAGAGCTAAGCTGAAGAGAGAATCTTTCACAGGAAAAAGAAAAACGTCATTGTTGCCATACAAGAAAATTAGGGCTTTTTATTGAAAAAGAATTTCGTCCCCAAAACCATCTAGAAAAGTGTGCCCTTCCTCAAGGATCACTTCGGCATGTTCAACGCAACTTTTCAGAGGCTAGATCTCCTGGAAAGTGAAACCCTAATTTTCACAAAGTATTAGAAGTATAAAAAAACCAAAGTACCAGAAGTACCAGAGTACCAGAAGTACTAGAAAACTAGAAGCACCAATCCAGAAATATGTTGATCATGTTTGAAGGGGTAAAATTTGGATTTTCAAAAATCTGACTGTACCAGCATACTCGCCTTAGTCCAGTGCATCTTTTGGTAAGTTTAGTTTTCAGATCGAGAAAATTTGATTTTTCTATTATTTCTATAGCCCAGAGGGCTAGGGTTTCTACTGCAACAAAGAATGGCTACCAACATGAGGGTAGAAGATATGATGGAAGGATATAGAAACTTCAGATCTTGGAAGCATTGGTTGCAGATGATTCTAGATGAGAATGATCTTCTAGAACATGTTATAGTGGGTGTACCAGAACCAGATGAAGAAGAGCAAAAGACCAAGCATAAGAAGAATGAAAAGAAAGAAAAGACAATCGTGTAAGATTCAGTAAAGGATCACTTTATCCCTCATATTTACGAACTATAGAAAACAAGGAAAATGTATGAAGCACTCAACAAGTTATATGAAAGCAAATACATTAGCCAAAATCTTTCCTTAAGAAATCATCTTCGTAATATGAAGATGGAAAACTCAGAATCTATCACATCCTATCTTATGAGAGTTTCTCAGATCAGAGATCCACTTGTAGCTATTGGAGATGTCATTAGTGAAAAAGAGCTTGTAACTGCAACCCTAAATGGGTTTCCAACATTTTGGATTCCTTTTGTACAAGGAGTGTGTGCAAGAAGCAAGTTACCAAAGTTTGATAAGTTATGGGAAAATTGCACACACGAAGAATCTAGACTTGTAGACCAACAAAAGAGATTAATTGTTGATGAAGAGGAAGCTCTTACAAATCAAAAGAACAAAAGAAGTTCCTTCAGGAAGAACAATAAAGAACCTAACTTCGTAAGATTTCCAGATAATAAGAAAGATGTTTCAAAGATCAGGTGCTACAACTGTCAAAAGTTGGGACACTTTTCCTATGACTGTCCTCAAGGAAAAGGGAAAAGAAAGTATCAAGCACATGTGGAAGAGGAAGAGGAATCTCCTCCCTCAAAGAAAGATTTAGTAGAAATTGAGGGTTGTGTACTTTAAGTTGAATATAGTTGATTTGAAGAAATATAGCAAATGGTGGAATCCATAGGGCCTCCCCACACAAAAAACAAAAGATAAGTATTCATGTTTATTTTTAGTATCTAGTTTACCTTATAATTACAAGTTAGATTTTTTTTGTGAGAATTTTAATTAACCTCGTTTTATTTCAATGTCTATGCATACTTATCAAAGAAAAGGATAAAGAAAGAGATAAAATATTTATTTTAGGCATCATCACTCATGAGAGTGACAAAGAAAGCATACTGTAAGTAAGTTTACAAGTCTCAGAAGAAAGAACTTATACCGTGACTTGCATAAGTTAGACAACATGAGAAGGATATATGATACGGTGACAGTCAGTAAAGACCAGACAATATCCAGTATTTATATAGGAGCACGAAGCTCCTAAAGATGCAGAACATAAATGTTCAAGATGAAGAAAAAGATTGATACTCAGATATAGTGGATGAGATGCAGGTAACTATAGGTTTCTCTAGTATCATTCTTATAGATGTAGAGTGAGCAGGTTGATCCAATATGAAGTTAGAAAGAAATAAGCGTTTGAACTCAAGAAGGCACCCAAGATATTACAAAAGAAGAACTTCAAGGATGATGATTAGAAGCTATTAGTTTTGTGCAAGAGGGAGCGATGTCTCCGAGTTTGAAATGGAGGATCGTGATTTGATGCAGTTAGGAAAATAGATGGATGGTGCCCAACATATGGGTGGTATGGTATTATACCATGGAAATATTTTGGAGCAAAAGAGATTTTTTCAGATCCCATAGCTAGACCTTCTTAGAGAAGGAGAAAGATAAAATACCTTCGTAGAGAAGGAAAGATAAATCCCATAGGTAGACCTTCATAGAGAAGGAAAAGAGAAGAGACCTTCGTAGAGAAGGAAGAGACCTTTGTAGAGAAGGGGAATGAGAAATTTTCCAAGGTTGGCCTCTTTCCAAGTGTTGATTTTTGGATACTCTAGGGACATGCTAGAATACCCTCATAGAGAGGGGTGTGACCACCCTCGTAGAGAGGAATGCAGATGTTTCTCCAAGGGGCAGCATTCATATACTCTCCTTTAGCCAAGGATCAAGTAGCCTAGAACACAAACCTTGACCATGTGGAATGGTTAGTTGGCTCTCGAGATTTGTGTCGTGATCCTATGTGGATTATGGAAAGGGAGTCTAGGCTTGCCCAGGCTAGCATCTTAGCTTCTCTAGTTCATGTGGGATGACTAGGAGTGAAGCTATGGTAGTAGTCCACCCCAGTGGATGGGTGAGATAGATGACTACAAGATAAGGGAGAACATAAAAGGAAAGGCAAAACTCATAGAATATATTTTGTGTGAAGATGAGAAATCTTCTATGTGAAGATAATATATCTTCTGTGTGAAGATAAGAAAGAAGTATCTTCTGCATGAAGACAAAAGATAAGAAAGAAGTATCTTATGCACGAAGATGAAATAAAGAAAGAGTATCTTTTGCGCGAAGATAAAGAGAACAAAACTTCCGATGATTTATAGATATGCTAGTCAATGATCATGATGCCAAATTTGAAGCCTCCTATTATCCAGTTGATGATGTTACCAAGTTGATGATGTTTCTTAGTTGATGATGTTACCAAGTTGATGATATTTCCCAGTTGATGATGTTACCCAGTTGATGATGTTTCCTAGTTGATGATGTTATCCAGTGGATGTTGCTACCTAGTTGATGTTGACATCCAGGGACCTGTCAAAAGATAAAGAATATCCTTCTTGTTAAGAGGGAGTGTTAAAATATTGTGTAACTACAAAGAATATTCTTATCCCCTTTCTTTGATAAAGTAAAAGATAAAATATATTTATTATTGATTAGATCAATCCCATTTTGTGGATTGATCATGTCGGGCATTGTAATTGACCAAATGCCCTTTTGTGTATTGGTCAAACCTTAATTGTAATATGGAAAGTAAAAATTTGCCCCCCAGACAAATTAAAGTGGTTCTAACCACCTAGATTGAGAAGTTGTCCCTACGAGTGGAAAGACACCTCAATTCAACACCTGCTAGATTGTATAAATAAGAGAGGTCAACACCTCATTTATACACACACTCAGCTCACTCATCTAGTGTGCAAGTATTGAAGCAAGCTACAGTTACCAATTCCCAGAAGAAGGAAGAGAGAGAGAGGCGTATCCTTGGGAGAGGAATTTCTGTGTTGTTTGGTTCATTGTCTTGGCATTATATTGGCTATCTATATTAAGGAAGTTTTCTGGGTTTTCTTCCCCATGGGGGTTTCCTAGGATAAATGTTGTGTATCTTGTGATTGTGTTTCTCTCAGTGATCCTATCTATGCTATTGTTATCTAGTAAATTTAAAGGTAAACCAATAATAGCTTAAACTTTAATAGTAATTGTAGGAAAGTAGGGAACAATGCCTTGTGTTAATGATAACTTTTAGAGTTATATTAAATAATTTTAAATGTAAACTAGGAAGAAATGGGAAAGTTGTGTTTTATGTTAGCTAGGTAGGTGTTAGATGAAAAGTTTGTAATGGAGCATAAAATCTATGATTGCATAAGTTGCTAAGATTTATTACAAGTGGTATTTTAGTCTTTTCCTTATTTATAACTTCTTAGATGAATAAGCATAGTTGTTGTTTTCAATGACTTGATGTTTGCATGTTTACCTGAAAGCCCCCAAAAGGTACATCTCTTTTGACGACTCAGATTTTATTTTAATGAATGATCGATTAAATGGTGCACCTGGAATTCAAATAAAATGGCACCTCAAGTTGTTTACTGCTAGATAGTTTGTGTATGTCATATATCTTGGTCGCTTGTAAATTAAAGGTTGATCAAAGTAATGTCCAGATGTTTAGATTATCTGGTGGTATGCAATGAAAGGACACCAGTGTTTGGATGATGTTATTTACTTCTGTGCCATGCATTGTTGATTCATTGATTGCTAATTCTCGCTCGCATTGAAGGTTCATGTTACGTGTGTCGGTTGGTGTTGTTGCGTTTGTTTATTGGTGATTGTCTTCTAGCATATAGTCATTGTATTGCTTGTGTCGGGCGAGATGTAGACACCTCCTTGTTCCTCAGAACAGTCGCCCGCCTTGAGACCTTAAATGGTCAAAATTGATGGGAACCTGGGCTTGAGCATTGCTTATGTGTCCTGGTGGTCCTAACCTTGCAGGGTAAGATGAGCGGGTAGTCTTTTTTATTTTGTTTAATTGATTTTAGCATGTTGCATCTAGCTACATGATTTGATAGTATGTTGGGTCGTTATGTTGTATGTTTCCTGATTTTCTTGTGTTGTGTTCGTCGTCAAGTAGTGTTGATTAATTGTTGTCGTTGTTACTTTCCTTCTTTAAAAAATAAAAATAAAAAAATTGCACTTGTTATGCGTCACATGTATTCGTAACGAAGGGGGTCGTTACAATATGGCTCACTCAAAGTTTGGTTGCATTTAGTGGTTTTTCATTGGAACATTATATTACGATGTTAATAATTGAAAAATTAAATTTACAAAGTATGGCTGATAATGTGATTTATTTTTGAGTTTTGGTAATATATGTTGACAATGTCAATTTTCTAGGAGACACTTTTATATGGTAGATAATTCCATTCCCTCTTCAAGAAAATTGATTTTCCTTATCATTTTTTAGCCTATGCCATGTCGTAAAACCCATATGGAAATGACAAACACAACCTTTGTTATTATTCCTCTCTACCATACCCTAAACAAGTATTGTATCCTATGGTTCCTACTCAACAATTCTCATAATGCCAATGTCTTATATCAATTGGGTATCTTTTAAATTGTCAATTATTATTTTACAATGGAAACATTTATGTGGTTCCTTGGCAATGAAGGAAGGGTAATATGATTGAATCTGCTAGATGCAGGTTTCAACCTTTGTATCTATAGAAATAATAATTAAATGAAAGTGAAAGAATAAATAATGGAATATAGATTGCAAGTGAATATTGCGATGGAATTTAACAATTTGTAATGAAGATAAGAAAGGCATTGCTAGGAAGATGAAACAGTCCAAGACAGTTTCGACAGTGGAGAAACACAATAGTTTGAATGCAAAAGGGATGACAATTAATACAACTTAGCGTTTCAAAGGACTAGAAGAGAAACTTAATGAAATGCTTGATGGAATGAGTAGATTTTTAACCTTGTGGGTTCATTGCAAATAAACGATGCAAAATTGCAATGATGAACCTACATAAGAGAAACGTAAGCATTTTTCACAATACTTGCAATGAATTGTCTTCATCATATACCCATATGCATGGTGGATTGTTTTACTCTACTAAAACAGTGAATTGAACACTGGCGGTATTGTTGTGAATTGCATACAACATTTAAATACTAATGGTCAAAGGATTTTTTCCAGGCAGTGAATAATTCGTTTCACATTTATAATTTTTTCATATATCGATGGTTCATGAAATATACACAAATTCATAAGGGTGTATATCCTTTACTTTTTTGCATTTGAATAAGTTTTTTGTAAAGGTATTATTAAGAGTTTTTGCATCCTAGACTCACCCGAAATTGAATAAGGGGGCCTTAGGATCTTTCTTTGTGTAAGGATTGGTTTATATTGCTTATTTATATAAAAACAAGTACTTGAACAACAAGAAATCTAATACATTCTCATATAAAGAAGACAAATCAAGGTCTTAAGGAGACAATCAAAATATTTAGCACATTAGGAATATTTGAAGCACTTCAAAATGGCAGGAATTGAAAAAATGTTTAATATGTTGCACACATTGATTAGAAAGACTCCAAAATCTACAATTCCTATGAAAAAAGGAACTCTCACTAATGTTATTACTTGTTTTTGTAAACTACACAAATGGTACATGTACTTCAAACACAAACAAAATTTTTGACTGGGAAGTTGACATCATTTAATGATGACACCATGGAACAAGAAAACTAACTCATTCTTGTTGATTGTGAGTTGTAGTATTTTATTTGATGAATTTAGTGTAGCCTTGACTCATGACACTGAAAGAAAAGTGGATAAATTGAATTTTAAACATGAGGATCAGGTTGAAAATATAGATAACAATTTTAGACCATGGGAAGAATTACATTTTAAATGAAACATTTATGGCTCAGTATATGAAAAGGATCATGATAACCTTTTTCATATTCCTAATTATTTTAATCCAATTACATTTGTAAAAGGTTTTTTTTTTTGTTTATAATGATAGGAAGGAAGAACTTGAAAAGGAACACGTACAAGATGTTGATACAAATTTTGATGATGATACTATTGTTGATGACAATATAGGTATTAAGGATTTGTTGGGTGATGATGCTCACTCTGAAAAAGAAATTGTATCGCATCGACATTGTCACCAATTGGCCATGTTGAGTTAAATTGTTTTGATCTCCACCCATGTGTTTTGTGGAAAGAAAAACCATGTCTCAACAAGGTGTTGGAAGTGACTAAAGATTTAGAGGAAACATGGAAATTTTGAATTGTTAGGGATTTGTCATTGGATTTTGAAATCTAAGTTATCAGAACAATATTATCAATGAGTTTATACATAGGTACAACCATAATTGATTAGAAATATTTCTACAATTGATAGACATGAATATTTTTCAGGATTGTATGATGTAGGGCAAGATTGGGGCTCGCTTGATGTAGTCTTATGAGTTGAATAATGAGTCTCCCAACTCTGTTTGAAGACAGATTGATTTCCCTTTTCCACTTTCAGGGGGTGCATATCTCATTAGACTTCTCATTTTTTAGTCGAGAGGGGGGGAAATATTGATATGTCACTCTTCAAGTTTCTGTAACATCCCACTCTGGCGCACTGAGACCACTTATTCTTTGAGGACACTTGCTCGCAAGTGATCTAGACCCTTTTTGATGTTGGACCTTATATATTTGATTATGATGTGATTGACAGATGATATGATGCGTTACTATTCATGTATACGGGTGCT
>ML782298.1:165823-215575 GCA_009831015.1 Picea engelmannii
ATTTATATTTATACAACTCTAAACCCTTAAGTTAAGCTTGGGAAAGGGGAAATAAAAGTTAATTATTAAACTAATAAAATGAAAAGGGGGATAGATAAATAATTAAATGCATAAATAAATAGATAAATAAATAAATAAATAGATAAATAGTGAAATGAGCGCACATGCTTTGTTTAAAAAAAAAAAGGGGGGAAAAGTAAAATAAAAATAAAAATCAATTTGGATTTTACAAACGAATAAAACTAAAAGAAATGGGAAAACCTAAGTGAAAGGAGAATTAGGGTTTTGAGGGGATAAAGGGAGGGAAGAAAGAGAGAGAGGGGGCTTTTTTGGTTTTTGTTTTTGTTGAAATTGGATTGCTAGGTGAGAGGGAGACTGACTGATTTTCTGGTAGGAGTTGGGAAGCCTCAGCATTTTTGTTGAGTGGTAGCTCAGCCTTGGAGGCGAGCTGAGGAGCTAGAGATTTTCTGGTTATGTGTGGCCCCTTTGCGGCTCAGGGGGCTGAGGGGGAAGAAGAGTACCCCTAGCGTTTGGCTGGGAGGTACCGGTGAGTTGGTGGTTGTCGGCAAGCAGAAGCAGGAGCAGAGCAGGAGCGGATGGAGCACCAGAATCATCGCGGCAAGCACATTGGGCCAAGGTATGATCCTGGAACGAGTAGAGTAGAATGCACCTCGATATATTGCTTAGAATGTCTTCTTTTTATATAAATAGGGTAGCTGAGGGTTCTGTTGTTTCTGCTATTTCCCTTGTGGGAGTTTTGGGGTAGTAGGGTTTACCCCTTTTTCTCTTGGGCGTTGTTTTGGGGTTTGGACCATTGCTATGATCCCCGTTCTCGTTTTCCCTTGGGCATAAATTTTTTTTTACACCGTGAGCTTGTTGGCAGTGAGGTTGATCCTTGAGACCCCTGCGTTTATTTTCATTGGGCCTTTGTTCCTTAGTTTTATCTTGGGGTTCCCTTGCCGCCTGGTCGACTCTATTTCCACCTTGGAGGCTTTACACAGTAGGGTTTTTTCTTTCCTTCAGTTGGTAGTTGTTGATGTACCTGGGTGCGCGTTTTTTTTTTTTGTGGGTTCTTCCTTTCCTTGAGCGTGGCCGTGTGGACTGTGGTCGTTTGGTAAGGCTGGGCGTCCACCTTGTGTTCTGGGCGCTTATGGACAAGGGTATTCCCTTGTTTCGCCAGCCGTAGGAATAGATTTCCCATCGCTGCCATTTTGCAGTGCGCAGCAGCCTTCCTGGAGCCCTACGCTATTTTCAGACTGTTTCCGACCTCAAACGCTTCAACAAATGGAAACGGACATAAGGACCCAAGAACCTGATTGTAAACCTATCTCTATTTCATCATTACTGTACCCTTAGCTGCGAGCTTCAAGGCTGGATAAGCATTGAGATTACTGTGTACTTCGTGTGCAGGGAGAATGTAGCTGACCCTTGGGAAATAATTTTAACTTCTAATTGATATTAATGTCGATGCTTGTTCACGCAACTACTCTGCCAGGAGAGAAAAATCAAGAATGACGACCCTAGAGTAGCCAAGGGTCCATTTCGGATGGATACCGGCGTTTCACCACACCCTTAAGTGACCAGCGAGTTTCGCGTGGTTTAAAAGCCCACGCTGCCTCATCTATCGCCTGAAGTTTTTAAATATTTTTATTTAATTGGGCGCCTGGACGTGTCACGGCACCCAGCGCAACTCCTAACCCAGCACCGCGCTCAGAAACTTAGATTCCTTACCTTAAGATCTCTACAGAAGATAATAAGCGAGAAATGACTTGGCTGTGCAATGCGTTGGGGTTTTAGGTTTTGGTCCGTCAACGCCCTTGGTTTTAGGTTGCTGCTTTTTAAATCAAAATTAATAAAAAGGGGTATTACCCTTACCCCCAGCGACACTGCTGTAATGAATAACCAGTTACCATTTAAGAACATCCTCGCCATCCCCAATGACTGGCGGTAACACTTATTCCAATAAAGATACAACAACGTTACCCTCCTTCCCAACTCCTGAAATGTCTACTCGCAAGATACGGTTGACTGTTTAAACTTCGACAATGATAGATGCTCTAAACTGAAATGTTAATAATGTTGTAGACTGGATTATTATTAAATTTCCATTTCGCAATGATTGTACCTGTTCGGTCATGAGTAACAACGGTTAAATGAAAACTAGCGAAGCTTAACTGCAATCGGAAGGGTTGCTCATTAGCAATGGTGACCTTGTTAATTTTCCCTAACCTATTGTTTTAATTTGCCATGTTAACTGTGCAATCAAGTTTTTATTATTAGTTGCTGAACGCTAATTCTAAGTTAATGGCAGTATTAGGTAATGGCTAATTACATTATTAATATCCTGTGTTGAATTGTTTGCTGGTGAAATCGCAATCTAACAATGATGATGGAATTTATTCAAGGTCTCCTTAATTGTTATAGCGTTTAATTGAGTCATTATTAGGGTTACCGTTATACGAACGGAGATGAAGGTTATCTACTGTCAACGTGCTATAAAATCCTTGAATTGTGGGTGCGTGCGTCTGTCAACATTTAGGGTGTGATTGCGTTGTCTTTTTTCTAGGAGTGAGCCAACAGATCAACAGGGGCCTTTATTGCAACGCACGTTACAATGATTCGGCACCCTTTTTCCCCACACTTGCCCTCCCTAGAATTATTCTCCAGGATTGTAATTAATATTTGATGAAGGACAACGATTACACGTGTTATTGGTAGTGTTAGATAGACACTATTTTAATTACTTATTATAAGGTTATATGCATGATGTTTAGAAATAAGGAAATTTTAATACTTGTGAAATGCTATTATTAATCTCGTCGCAGGCAACTTATTCATGGGCAGATTATTCATTGATTGGAGGTTCATTTATTGTTATGCATTATTAGATTTACTTTCATTAAATGGTTATTCATTAACAATAATTAGTTGTTCATTCATTGGTTAATTATTAAATGTTATTCATTAATCTCGTCATAGGCAAATAAATCATTTAATAGTTAATTGTTACTCATTACTCTCGTCATAGGTGAATTATGCATTTATCGGTTAATTGTTGCTCATTAATCTCGTCATGGGCAGATTTTTCATTGATTGGATGTTCATTTATTGTTATGCATTATTAGATTTACTTTCATTAAATGGTTTTTCATTAACAATAAATGGTTATTCATTAAATGGTTGCATTAATTGTTTAAAAACTAATAGAAGGGTAACATTGTTCGGGGTAAGATGGAGGTGAATTGATACTGACCGTTTACTGTCATAAATCATGTAGGAATACGGTAATTAGTGATGTTGAGTGACTGTAAATTATAATGTTAAGGTGATATGTGAGGTAAGGTTATGGGTCATTCTATTGGCAAAGTTAGTACCTGTCTAATGGAAAAATTAATATTATGTAATTAAAAGGCTAACGCTCGGTGGAACTGCATGCAAGTAGATGTTAGTTGCTATATTAACATATTTAAGAGTATGCTAATTCTAGCGGAATTGAAATATTAGGAATCATCACTTATGGTTTAATTGCTAATTATCGTTATTTAATGGAATGATAATACTAATTGACTGGCAACATTAAATAGTCGTTCATTTGCAATAGTTCATATTATTGATGGAATATTAATGCTAGAGGAACTGCAAAGTTAAGTAATTGATAAATCGCATTATTAATACTATTCACTGGAAATGTTAATTCTAGTTGAATTGTCGTATTAAGTGTTTGTTCAATCGAACTATTAACATTATTTATGGAAATGGTGATGCTAATAGAAATGCAATGATCAGTAATGGTTACTCATGGTGTGGTTGCGATATTGTTATTTGTTAATGGAGAGTTGATACTAGTTGAAGTGCTAGGCTAAGTAGGGGTTTACTTGCCATATTCATATTAGTGATGAATGTTAAAGTTAATCGTTCAATGGTAACATGAATCTTATTATTTGAATGATCAATGTGGATTGAATCGAAATGTTGAAGTAAATGTTCCCATTGCAAAGTTAATAGGGATGCATAGGTTGCGAGTTATTTATGTTAACTGAATGCTAGAGATGATGTTTAATATTACTATTGATTAGGTCGCAATGTTGGCTTAATTGAGATGTTAAGGATGATGTTGAATTGTCATGCTACTGATGTGAAATGGAATTCCAATGGCGAGGTTAAATTGCAAGCGCTAGTGCTTACTGCTTGTTCCTGATTTGTGGTACTGGGTGGTATTTTGTTGCGTAGCATGTTCGGGTCTGGCGAGATATGGTCTTCCCTTGTAGCTTAGTGTTTTTGTCAGTGTGTAATCCGGGAAGGGATCTGGTGCCGTATCAAGAGTCTCGGGCTGTTTAAAGGCACAGTTCCACTCTTGCGACACATTCTGAGCCGTATCAGTAGTCTCGGGCTGTTTAAAGGCACAGTTCCACTACTACGACTCTATTGACGGATTCGTTCCTTCTGTGACAGTGTTGTGCCTAACCCCTGGTGTCTATCTCTGCCTACAGCCCTTATTTGCCCGCCTCCTGTTCGGGGACGTTTGCTTCTTGTTGTCACTATGATCTGTCTTGTCGTCTTGATTTTGTTTGTCTTGCTTGCGTCCTGTTGGTTCGAGTGGTCATGTAGGATCGAGAGGGTTGTTCTTCTACACGCGCGCACACACGGTTAAAACAAAAAAAATTGCACCTGATGTCAGGGTAGTTGTCGTTAACATAGGAGGGTTGTTACAGTTTCGATGTCTAACTTACATGACTGTAGTTTTTGATAATTTATTATGGATTTGGGATTCATGATTGTATATGAATGTATGATTTTAGGATGATGGTTGATTGAGGATTTTTTAAGGAATTCATGTCTGTTTCTTGATTGGATGATGGATTGTATGAATGATAGATTGAATATTTCAATGTTATCGGATATTGGATGGATAATTTAACATTTTTTGGCATTTGACAGATTTTCCAACATGTTTGATCGAAATTTGGGTTTAGTATCTGGAGCAGTATCGACATTTTACCTGGTTTACTACTCAGAGTTTTTTTGGCTACATGATTTTTATATATAGGTTTTGGATGTTATTCAACACTTTTTCTGTGAAAAGGATTTTTGATAGTTTTTTTTATGTGTTTATATGTGAGAGTTCTATAGTCTTCAAACTTCTTAGGCATGGTCTTTTGACCTTGCAGAAGAAATACAATTATTAAACTATTTTCTCTTGGAAGATTGGATTTCCATGGTTTTTCAGGATATGGGATGTGTTAGACTTGCAACTAATTTGCTTCTCATGGGGATTCACTCTCATTGGTTTGGTTTGACTTCAGTGACTACCCAGAGGATATTTGGCTCATTTGATACATAGTGAGTTTTCCAGATTTATCTTTCAGCATCCACATTTTGTGTTTTTTTCAGGTGGATCTTCATCGAAACTCATGAGGTTTGACACCTTGAGTTACAGATTAAATAATTGGATATGTTATCAACTTTTGTACTAGTTTTGTTACTAGCTAGTACATTTTTACATACCAATCATTAAGGGGTCTATTTTTAGCATTATTTCTCCTAATCATAGTCCCAATACCACCTTATTAACACGAGTTAGTTATATGAACCATTAATGGTGGTTATTGATCATTTTACTATCTGTATTTGATTTGTCAATACATTAATGTGGAAGTTAATGGATTATGCCTTTTACTTCAATCTCCTTGTTTCTTGATCTTTTTGATAATTCTTGGTTTTCTTCATTATGATATTTCCCTAATTTCTATAACATTTAACTTGCTTCTAAAGACCCATTTTTTCCCAATCACATTTTTTTACTTTGGTCTTGGAACTCGTTCCCATGTCTCATTCTTCTCTATTTAATTTAGTTATTCTTTAATAGCCTTGATACAAAGTTCATCATTTATGGATTCATCAAAGTTACTTGGTTAAACTATGGACATTAATTAAAAATTTCCTTGTTCAAGTGTCTGTGCTTGATTTCTTCTTCTTCTTTCTACTCCAACACTTCTATCTCCAATGATTTGTTCTGGTGGATTATTCTTTTGAACCCGATGATTAGGTGTACTAGAAGGTGCTTGAAAATCTTGTTGGTTGTTTTCTTCTTGTTCTACTTCTGGTTTCTTGTCTTCTTTTTCTTTTTCTTGTTCTTGTTCTTCCTCTTATTCTTTCTTTAGTTCTTCATTTTCTTGTTTTTCAAATATGTTTGAATTTCTTCTTTCCTTCTTGGTTTTCAACAAGTTTGTTTCATCAACTTTTACATTGATTCTTTCCACTATCTTCTTGAGTATTAAATTGTATCACTTGTATGCTTTTCTTTTGCATGAGTACCCAACAATTATGTCTCCATCCATCAAGGAGTTAAATTTCCCAATCTTCTTGTCTTCCCTTTTTATGTAACAGTTGATTCCAAACACTCTAAAGTGTTTGACATTGGTTGGTATTCATTTACATAACTCATATGAAGTCTTACCACTATTCCTCCTAATCAATCCTTTTTTCAACGTATGAATGACTTATGCATTTCTTGTCCCCAAAAGATATGATTTATCTTGAATTCATTCAACATGGTTTTGGCCATTTCTTGTATATTTTTATTTTTCCTTTCAACAACTCCATTTTTCTTAAGTGTTATAGAATTTGAGAATTGTATTTTTATTCCATGTCTTCATAGAAATCCCCAGATTCATTTGAAGTAAACTCACCTCCATTATTTGATCTTAAGAATTTGATTTTCAAATAAGTTTCATTTACAACTAGTTCCTTGAACACCCTGAAACATTGGAAATCTTCTGAATTTTTCTTGAGGAAACAAACCCAGGTCATTTTGTTGTAGTCATCTATGGGTATAATGAATTATTGTTCAAAATATAGTCCTTCTATTCTTTTGGTCCCACATAAATCATTGTGTACAATCTCCAATGGTTTTATTGTATATTATTGCTTTTTTTTTTAATTCAATTTTTTTTTTTCCCATGTTGATAGTGATTGCACATAGTATCTGTTGGATTCGTAATTTCTAACATTTCTCTTAGATATTGCTTCTTGCCGATATTGAAAAGATTATCAAAGTGTATATATCCCATTCTCCTATGCCAAACCAAACATTCATCTTCGTTTTCCAAAGAACATCTTTCTTCTTTGATCTCAGAGAAGATGTATATGTTGTTTAGAGTCATTTTTGTTGTTGCCACTAGTTTGTCTGGTTCTTATTTTCTTATTTCAAATTGTTTTGAATTGAATATATGTGTGTGTATTTGATCACATATTTGGCTCATACTTAGCAAATTATGCTTCATATTTTCAACACGTAAGACATTTTTTTCCACAACATCTTTGTTTCTCAGACTAATTGTGCATTTTCGTACAACTTTGGTTGACTTATCATTGCCAAACATTATAGACCCCTATTTTTCTTTATTTAATGTTAGGAATTTGTTTTTGTCTCTAGTCATATTCTTTGAAGATCTATTGTCAATATAAAAATGGATTATTCCATTTTGGGCTTGTGAGGAAAACACACATTCCTCAACCTTTAAATCTTCTTTCTTCCTTTTCCAAGTTATATGTTTTTCCATTATATCATTGAAAGGAAAATGCCTAGTTTCCCTTGAAGAAACCATCAAATTAATTCTGTAACTTCTAGCTATTTGTCCAAAAATATTACATTTGTAGCATTCAATTTCATAACCTAGATCACCAAAACTGTTATAATTTCTATAAAACACCTTGCGAGACTTTCATGGATAATTTCATTCATAACGATTCTTTGGATTTTCATAGCTAATTCTATTCGAGGTTTTTCTACCATTTCCAGAGGCTCTACAATTTATGGCTTTATACCCAAAATTATTGCAAGTATAACACAAGCCGAGAAAAATATGTTGGTACCTAAGTGTGGGTGGTGTTCTAGTTGGTGTTGTGCTTCTGAAATCATGATATTATTCTTGGGTCTTCTTCATTGATGTTTGTTGATTCCATGTTCCTTCGAATACATGATATTCGTAATGATTCTTATTTATTTCTAGTTTTTGTATGTCCTCCTTTAGAGGCTTGCATTCTTCTTTCTTGATGGAACCCTTGATAATATATGCATAAATTCCTTTCTCTACTTCATTTCTTGTCATCATAGAACTTGAACCCTCACCAGTATTATCTTGTTTTTATCAAAGTCCACACTTTTCATAGAATGGTATTTTATTGCAAATGATTTCCTCCAGTATTTGGGTTCTATTGCCAAAATTTAGTTGGATGTCCTCCTGTACTTCCTTTCTTTGTGAGACTATTTCATCTTCTAGATTCTCTGTTGTTTTATTTATTTTTTCCAGTTGTTTCTTGAGTGTTTCTTCAATAAATTTGGCTTCTTGCAAATAAATCTTTAGATCTATGATAATATGCTTAGCATCCTCAAAACATTTTATAGGGTTTTGAAATCCTTCCTTCAGTTCACTTAACTCTTCTTGAAGAGACTTTCTTGTTTTCACTACTATTCTTAGGTCACTTAACACATCGATCAGTTCTACCTCAATATTCACTTCTCCTTCTTCTTCATAGTTTCCTTCATTATTTTCAGTAGTTTCCTCTTGAATCTCTAATTCCATGAAGAATACTCTTCTTGATTAACTGTCACTATCATCATCTTCATCGGAGGAGGAACTATCATCTATTGAATATAGGATTTTATTTTTAAAAAATATTTCTTTATTTATTTCCTTGTATCTTTTCTAATGTTTCTTTTCTTTATTAGAAAATACTTCTTCACCACTATTTGAACCCCTTTCATAAGGACATTTGGAAAAAAAATGGCTAGCTTTACCACATTTTAAGTAATTGAAAGGAATATTACCTTTGTACTTTCTAGTTCCTCTTTTCAACTTTCTCACAAAGTTGGATTTTTCTTCATTGTCAGAATCATCACTATTGTTGGAGTAGGGTTTTGACCTTGTCTTGTTCTTTCTTGTCTTGTTGGAGGATTTGAAATCTACTTCCTTTCTAGATGGATTTTTCTATTATGTTCTCATTTCATATGTTGTAAGTATTCCATGTAATTCATCCATGATCAACGTATCCAGATGTTTTCTTTCTTATATATTTGATACTTTAGGGTCAAATCTCATTGGGATAGATCTTAGTATATTTTAGATGATAACTGAATTTTCAGTATTTTCTCACAGTCCTCTTATCGTATTCACAATTTCATCAACTCAGAGAAATTAAGATGCAAAATCTTCAACTTCCTTAATTCTTAGATGTTAAAATTGTCCTCTGTATGTCTGAAGCTTGTTCCCTTTGAATTTAGAATCTCCTTCATAAATATTCTTGATATTGTCCTATATTTCCTTTGCAGAGTCACAATAAATAACTTTAACAAATTCTAAACATTTGAGACCACTTACAATGGAATGCATAGCCTTTGAATTGTATTCACTGATATTTTTCCCAACATTATCTATTGAGGGAGAATATGGTGCAATGTATCCATTTACTACATCTTGTCAAACATCAAATCCATGTTCCTACCAAAATGATCTCATTATTATGCTCCAAAAAGCACAATTTTTCCATTCAAACAATGGTGCTCCATTTTCGGTAAATTCTCCTTGTTTATCCATGATCAGTCTTCCGGTGGTTAGACTGTTCTTGAAGGAACCTACTCTGATAAAAATTGTTAGAATAATCACCAATACAGAGGAGGGTGTAAATCAATATTAAGATGTTTTACCATTTTTAAATTTAAGCACATCATGTAAAAATTAACCATTGACATTTCCATTCATCATCACAAAATCCATAAATAAAACACAATGATTTTTACATGGAAACCCAAATGAGATAAAACTACAGAATTATTTTCTTATATTATGTTAAGATTACATTCATAGGAAGAAATGAATTCCAAGATTCTCCATCACCAAATGGAAGGAGGAAACAACCATATGATTTATAGGAACCAACCTAAAGGAAGCTCAAACTCACTGAATTACCAACACTAAATGGAAAGAGGCACCAACCCCCTAGCTTTATGAGTTCCAACTGGAAGGAAGCATCCATTACCTAAAGAAGAAGAACCAACCTATTGAATGAAGACACCGATATTCTCAATTGAGCACCAGCTCAATAATATATCACCAATCCAATATATTCATACACATAGTACTTATGACTTCGCCTCCATACTTCATTTCATAGACAATCCTTCAAACTCTAGGAATCCTAATAGCGCCATTCCAAAAATGTAATCACTGACATAAAAATCCACCGACGAAAATTTATATTCATGAAAATTTCTATTAAAGACAACATCCACTCATGAAAACATCACAACCTCATAGTAGTGCATATGGTAGCATCACAACCTCATACCTTGAGAATAATAAAGACCTTAAGAGAATCCTTTAGACTTACCTTGCATACCAAAAAGACACCCTAGCACCTTGAGTGCACCTCATACTTGATATCTTCATTGGTTGCACAAAAAATGCAAAATTCTATCGAGTATTTATAGTAATTTTGTCCCAATAAATTAACTGAGTCGACCTCCATTTTCTAGATGGGTTATTAGATGGAAAAAATCATATCTCCTCATTCCTAGAGAGTTAGTGGAACTTCCATATACCGTTGGAAAGTTATCAGCATAAATTTCCAAAAATGTAACATTCTATTCCATTTGATTTAGATGTGTAGGGTAAACATTCCCTCAAATATAGGGTATCCAAATTGACCCAAAACTAATACTTTCAACAACTTCCATATTGCAATCTTTATCTTGGACATTAATATGATTGTAATATTTATATTGGAGATATTGCGGGATCAATTTGTGTACAACTAAAATTTTTCATGTGGAAAAAACCACTTGTTATCTCATCTTGTGAGGGCCATGCTTAAAAGCTATGCCATAAGGGGACTTGTATGGAGTTATATACATTTATGTCAAGGCTTCTTCAAGTGGACACATCATCATCACTTTTAGGGGATTCTAAGATTTTATTTAGGGCTTCTTCTAAGGTTGACATCAATTGTTGGACACACCGACCACACTGAGAGGGGGGTGAATCAGTGTAGGGATATTTTACTCCTTTACAAAACAACTTAGTTATTAATCACGATTTACTCATAATTCGTTACTTTTATTTATAACAAGTTGTATATAAACATATCTCATCAACGAACATCATCAATAAACATCACCACAGGAAACACGAGGAGCAAAATATATATGTATAAGTTTCTTTTATATTACGGACTACAATCCTTGGGGATTTTTCAACAACAAATGAATAGAGAAACAACTCCAGAAGAGCACCAACTCTCAATGCAAGACTTAACCTGCAAATACCAACACCATCTAAGAGGAGGAATTCAATCGTCAAGTACAAGAATCATCTTTTAGATAGAATCCAATATGTCAATAGGTATGTTACTTGTCAATAGTGTAGCACATGTATGTACGTTCCCTTTCTATACTTCAACATGAATATGTATGTGGGCTTCCTTCTGTCGACCTACGTACACCTTCACAAATAAGGGTTTTTGAAACTTCAACCTTTGAGATCTTCATACCGTTTTTCACTCAGTCACATCCACCTATGACATGTCGTTGTAACCGGTCTGTCACTTCTCAATCTATACCATCACCAATGAGAAGCATATTTAGACCACCCAACAACCAATACATGCTCCTCATGCATACATAATCATAGATCGTGGATATATCACAATTAGAATAGAACTAAACTACTCAACCAACCAACTACCATATTCAGACATCAATACAAACATACAAATAATGCCTCAAGAATTGACCATGCCATGAGAAAATCTAAGCATGAAGACAACATATAACCATACCATATATTCTGTAGAATATTTGAATTAGTAGACCATTGTTCTCAAAACTTGCTTCAAACTCTAGGAACCTGGCACCAACACTTTCTCAATCTTTTATGGATTTTCGCTCATGTACACATCCTATTATACTTCCATCCCATGTATGTACAAACCCTATTATATTGTTAGCTCATGTACATCTCATAAATGAGGTTTTTTCAGTATTTATGAAACTCGAAAACTTTCGTCATCAATACCTCATACTTATAGAACTTATGATCTATCTGTGAGTACCTACAATGAATCTTCATGAAGAATAGATCTTCAATATTCTCAATAGATTTACATGTAAGAGACCCTTACTCTCCTATTTATACTTCTCCAAGTAGCTTCCTCATCTAACCAACTTCCTTCTTTTCAGGGTAACCCACTTCTAACCACTTTGTCCACTTCTAACTAGTTTCTCCACAAATAGTAACTTCTCCACTTCTAGTTTCAACTAATTTAATTTTAATTGTTTTTTTCTAACAACCACTTAACCCATGATTAACTCCTAGTTTCACTCACTTGACTAGTCAAATTCTTCTAGGAGCTTCTACAATAATTTTGACTTATTTTACCTTCTAGATAACTCATGAGGGTTATCCAACTTCACATGGCCATAAACCTCTAATTGTGAGGAGTTATTTGATGTTCCACATATCACTGGAAATGGAATGATGAGCAATATCCATCTAGAGTAGTCTCACTTACAAATTCATTGATCTTCATTACAATATTCCACATCAATCCTTGGGTTCCTTAGCAACACATCTAGGATGAATCAACCACTTAACCATTTGGACTTCACAAAGTGTCTTCCCATGAGGGATTTCACCATAAGGGGAATACTTTGGAGTTCATCCATTTGGTACTTCCTATTTGGACTTCACAAAGCATCTTCCTGTGAGGGCTTTCACCATAAGGGGACTACTTTGGAGTTCATACATTTGGTACTTCCTATTTGGACTTCACAAAGCGTATTCTCGTGAGGGATTTCACCATAAGTGGACCACTTTGGATTTCATCCATTTGGTACTTCCTATCTTCCATGACAAGACAACAATGACCAACCTTTTTGTTATCCCATCTATAAATAAATCCATGACAATACATCACTATGACACCACTTGACGTCTATTACATCAATCCTTTGACATCAATTACATATATGAAAACATAGTTTGTCAAAAAATACATCAATGATACTATGAAAAGACATCAACTCTTTCACATCAATCCTTTGACATCAATGACAACATAATGCAACAATATCCCCCTTTAGCATTGATGGCAATACAAATATTTATGTCAACACCAATCATTGATGTCAACACGTAGACATGCAAATGATATTCATCAATATTCATCTCAATAACATCAATGTGATTATCTCTCCCCCTTTGACATGAATTGAAAAGGGTAGCTTCCTCCTTGGGGCTCCTCCCCCTCCCTGAACTCTCCTTGGCCCTATCTGTTGCTCCATTATCTGAACAATCTCTCCCACTTTGGATAAGGAATATCACTGTGATGCAATGTTGATGGCATGGCTATCAATCATATCACCTCCTGGAAGCATGTTGTTGCAACCAATCATGGGAAGAAGAATAACTCCCCCTGTGGGTATGTCTCTCCCTATCTTCTCTGCAATATGAATAATATGCTACCACTGTAATCTTCTTTTGTTGTAAATGATACTTCTCATCTGGAACGTAGATCAACTGCTCAATAATGATCTGCTCTTCCTATCATGATCCTTGGACTTGTCCATGCATCAATCATCCAAACCCGTGCCATACCATACATCAAGTGTATGCCAATCATACATACTATCTCATGCCTCAATAATGAAGAAAAAGATATGTCAAAAATGGATCATGAAAAAATCATCAACCATGTGCACCCTCTTCCATACAATGTGCCAACCATGCACATAAGTCATATACATCAACCATGTACATCAACACCATACAATATACCATAAAATATCATCAATGGAGTGTATTAACCATATGCTAAGAACATGTGCCAACTGTGTGCTAAGCATGTATCAATATCACCAACAAATGCCTCTAACAATCCTTAATCATGTGCCAAACTTTGCATCGAACCATGCACCATAGCATCCCCAAGATATTTCTCTTCATGTATTAACATAACCAAGTATGTAACATGATCTTATCAATATATGCATCCAATCCATGTACCAAACATGTGCCAACATCCATAAGCTATGTACCTCAATCATGTGCCATATCACTCATGATATGCCTCTACCATAAACGAAGTGTCACAAACATGTGACAAGAAATGTATATCAACCATTAATCACCAATCAATGTATCAACCAAGAACCACAACAAGTGTCTCATCTATCCCATACATCATGAACCAAAATATATTCCAAAAACATAATACCAATGATGTACATTAACCAAGTACTATCACCCACGACCATATACTATTTATAAGTGCATCAACCATGACTAAACATGTATCACCCCTGGTACTAAGCAAGTGCATCACCCATCCACTAAACCTCATTAAGATGTACCACAATCAAAATATCTTTACACATATGTCACATCAATCTATGGGTCAATGATACAAATAGAAAGTGCCTCAAATAATGTATCAAATATGTACCAATCATGCATCAGGTTATAACTCGTCAATCATGCACAACATCACCACCTCATCAACTCATCAACTACATGTCCCAATATGTAGCTCAACCACATGTCAAATTCATGCACAAAGACATCCAATAGATATGCCTCTAACAATACATCATAAAATATATCAATGGATCTCACATATGTACAAGCCATGCACTACAAGATCTACCTCAAAACAAAATGTATAATGAAACAATAACACCTCTAGGCATGTGTCAAGAGAATACCTCAATAGATCAATGATATATCTCTAGATAACATCACATCAACATGAATTGTCCCATAAATAACATGCCATATCATCACTATCATAACCAACAATGTTCCTCGATAGAAAATTCCTCAATCCACACTCTAGGGTTAGTATCATGCATCCAATATAGAAATCAAGAAAATTCTTCAACACTCAACCACATATTATCACCACACATACATCAAACACATATGCCAACATATAATCATGAAAACTTGCAACAAACCACGTCACACCCTCCAAAACAGAGTTATACCATCAAACCATGCTACAACTCTTCTTCATAGCCTTCTTTTCAAGGCTTTTACCACATGTACATGGCATGTTCCATAGACAACTCGTGTATGGATGCAACCTTTTTATAGGTCATTTCACGTATGTATGTGACTTCTCCCACAGGAGCTCGCATATGCTTTAGGAAAAATCAATCTTGAGCTTGCATCATGGCTACCATTCTATTTTGGTTGTTCAGTCTTCTTCATCCACTTCTAAGGTGTCCCAACTTCTCCTTTAAGTTGATCAAAAATATCATCAAACATAGTCTTCCTTTTCTAATAGTAGAAACCCTTGTGGCTATTATATGTAGACTTCTTCTTCTAATTCTCCATTTAGAAAAGATGATTTTATGTCCATATGATACACTTTGATCCTTTTGGAGCATGCATAAGCCAAGCACATTATGATTTCTTCCATTATTTCCATGGGAGAAAAGGTTTCATCAAAATCTATTCCTTCAACTTACCATATCATTTTCACACTATTCTTGATTTGTTTCTGGTTACCTATCCATCTTTTTTTTGTTATCATAATTTCTCCTAATCATAGTCCTAATACAACCTTATTAAGGTGATTTGGTTATATGGACCGTTAATGGAGGTTATTTATCATTTTACTATATATACTCACTTTGTAAATACATTAATGTGGAAGTTAATCGCTTATGCCTTTTATTGCCATCTCCTTTCTTGATTGGAAGAATATTTTATCATAGAAAAGGGTCATTGGGAGATGTTGACAAAGCAGTGAAGGAGTTTTGAAGTGGCCATGAATAGTGAAATATAAATGGTCAATTTTTATTTCCTATTTTTTTTTTTAGGAATAAATTTAAATTGGATTTAATAACATGAAAAATATATGCATTTATTTTGTAAGTGATCTTACATTAGGGGGGTTGCACTTATTTTGGGAGTGACTATAATTTGTTTTGTGAGTGAGAGGAAGCATTGTTCATCCTCATATATTGTGAATAGACCCACGGATCTAGTGAATCAAGGAGGTGGTGAATCGACTTCCGAATTTCTGAATATGAACCTACAGTTTGAAAATGTAACATACCTACAATACCTACTATTTTTTTCTATGACATTTGAAATCAATACCTACTATTTTGTAAAAAGATCGTCGAAGGTTTTTTTTTAATCAGTATTAGAGGTATTTAACGATACATGAGCAATAACCCATAGATATTTACGAATAAAGATAGTTAACCCTTAGTAATATTTTTTTTTAAAGTGCAAACAATTTGGTCATTGAATCGAGCGATAATGTTTTTGGGATAATATTGTTTTGTTTTATCTATCAGAGAAATGGTTGTTTAGTTTTGTTTAAAGGATGAAGCATTTAACACTAAAATTATAGTTTTATAATACATCTATCCTGTGATAAGAACTAATGCAACGATTTGTAATAACCATATCTTTTATATCTATGTAGAAATTAGTTTGAGTTAATGGTTTATGGTAACTCCAAGGGTTCGCCGAAACCACAAACCTATCAATTTAATTGAGATTATTCAATATTCATTCTTGAATGTCTACCTTCAAATTTTATGTTAGGACAAAATCAATCAAAGACATCGAAAGGGTTTTTTTCTAGTTAGATACGCCCATGTGCAATCATCTTACAATTTAGAGGTAAATATTTCGAGTCTTTCTATTAATTAAACTTTTAGTTTATTTTTGAGGTCACATTAGTTTACTCGATTTATATCGCTTTGATATTCTTCTGGTTATGATTTTTAGTGTAACATGGATGTATAAGGTACTTGAAAATCAAATTATTATTTTTATACAGTGATAATATGATAATCATATTTATGTCGTCTACTCATAATATTCAAAGTAATCCCGTGTAAGAGATTAATAACTTACCCTCTTACCATGCGTTCATTACTTTATACATTACTGTTGGTTTATGATATTGTATTTAATAAATTTCGATATTATTTTAAATATGGGTCCCTTTTATTTTGCGAGGGAACCCATAAGACATTAGTGGAGTGTTCTCCATTTTTGTGATTCGTCCGCTCCTTCAAGATTCAGATCCAAATCATGAGGTTGACCAAAGGACAATGCGACCTTTCATTATCGCGTGTGTATTCCATACTACAACAATATTAACTAGCACAGCAGCAAAATATTAGCTGCTGGTGAACGCCGAAATATTGATAAAATGAAAAGAATCCTTAAAAGAATATATTAAATTTTATTATTGATTAACAAATAAACTGTTGGGCTTCATTTATGTGTTAATATTTTAATTTCTATTAATCACTTAAGTGGCAATCAATTAGCTATCAAAGTAATTTTTAAATATGATAAAGTAAACACATAAACAGATGTCTTTATAATAGCTAGGAAGTTAATGACTGAAATCACAACCATTTATTTTGTGTGACTACTAAGAATATTCCAACCATATTTAATCATGTCCATAGAAAACTTATTAAGCACTAAACCCCTATTAAATCTGCTCATTGTCAATAGGTATATGCCTTTCGGCTTAATTAGAAGAACATGTTTAACCCTGCAAGAAAGGAATTACATTGTCCTCACTTCATAGGCACAGAGAAATCTTTGGGAAGGAAGGTAAGTCCATCTATCATTAAATATTTTTCCTTCATTCTTAACTTACAATTTACACCATACTAATCACCCTTGTTTTGCTTGCTACAGGTTGAAGTTCGTTGCTATGAAATCCTAGTTAATACACACAAAAGGTATTCATGTTTCATCATTATAAATCCCTTCCAATATATGTCTATAATTATGTTCGATAAAACTATCTATAATTTATTCTTCAAAAGGGGATTTTCTCTCTATAATTTATTCTTCAAAAGGGGATTTTCTCTGTTTAAAAGGGTATGGATTTCTTCTTTGACAATACAATTAAAGAGTGGCCTATACACACACACATATAGTCTGTCTTCTGGCTGTCTAAATTATTGCATTTATTATATTTTTAAAAATTGTCTCTTACATTTGTCCATTCAAAGAGGATAGTTTGCAAGTCAAAATATTGCAAAATAATTCAAATTGTAACAGTAAATTGTCTAAATGAACTCAAACATGAATTTCCATAAATGAAAATTATTAATTCAAAAGTTTAATGTTTGAGGATGTTACATCCTCTCCCCCTTGAAAATAACATTGTCCTCGATGTTAATACTTGCTTCTAGTAATCTCTTGGAACATAGTTGGAAATATTTTCCTCATATTGTCTTCCAACTCCCAAGTAGCCTCCTCAATACTAAAGTTCTTGTTGGATTACTAAGAGGGGGGGAGGAGGGTGCATCAATAATAGAGCAATTTAATCATTTTTTACCATAAAATGCAAGTGTTATATAAATGTAGCATTATCATCCAATAGTTTCATAGCAAATAAACAATAAACAAATGATCAATCACACAAATACAAAGTACACCTGTGTTTTACATGGAAATCCAAAGCGAGATAAAACCACATAATATTTTTTCTTATATGTCTTTAAGAATTACATTCATTGGAAATAATTACATTCATTGGAAGCACTAACTTCCTTTATTTTCCAGCTACAACTCGAAGGAGGCTCCAACCCCCTAGTTTCTCAGGCTACAACCTAAGGAAAGCTCCAACTCCACAATTCTCTGGCTACAACCAGAAGGAGGATACAACCCCCTGCGTTTTCCAACTACAACCCAAAGGTGGCTACAACCACCTTTCCTTGCCCTGTCCAACCTCCTTGAAGTAAAAGTAGAATACTGGAACCACTGATCACTGTGAGATATATTGTTGTAAACCTATACCAATCAACCTGTAACAACATTTACCAATAACTTGTGCCAACATCTACCATACATCAACCTGTACCATAAAAAAATGCTTCAACCATGAACCAAACCTATACAAATAACTGGTCACAATAACCTGTCTAAACAACCTGTAATCAGCCTGTACCATAAACAAGTGCATCAACCATGCACCAACCTGTACCTCAACATGTACCATCAACGAGTGCATCAACCATATGCACCAAATATGTACCAATCATGCATTAAATACACATAAGCTATGAATCATCAAGATGTATCAACATTATCAACTATACACCTCATGTATGTGCCAACTCATCAACTACTTGTCTCAACTATATACCCAACATGTACCTCAACCAAAATCCCTGAGCAATTTCATCATCCAAATATGATCTGATCACATATACCTCAAACACTATACCACAAGTCTGTACCTCAAAGGATGTGCTAGAACCTCATTGTTATACAACCTCTATCTGTACCAACAACTTCAACAGCATACCTCAACAAAAATCCTTCAAACATGAATCAATACTAAACTTCAGTAGATCTGACTCAGATCAAATCTACAACAAGCCATAAATTCCCAAGAGGGCATTGAACATATTTACAATGCAAACCCTCAACTTGATTCATAAGTTCAACACTACACATATGAAAACCATATCCTTTTTTCTTCTTGTAACGTTTTGTTTCCACGGATTTGTTGCCGTGAATCCATTGCCGCAATTTTTCTGCAATACTTTTTATGCTGCGGTTTTTCCGCTGCACTTTTCCTGCTGTGATTTTTCTGTCACACCTTTTCTGCCGCACTTTTTCTTCTGTAGTTTTCCTACCGCATTTTTCCACTGCACTTTTCCTGCTGCAGTTTTTCTACTGCAGTTTTCCTGCCACACTTTTTTTGCTACAATTTTTCTATCGCAATTTTCCTGCCGCAATTTTCCTCACTCACTTTTTCTACCGCACTTTTTTCTATCATTAATACCCGCCCAAATAACTTTTCACAAAAATAGATATTCAAGTGTATTTTGAATGAGAGACCCTTGCCTCTTATTTATACTTTTATGTAGCTTCCTCAAGAGGTTACCTTCTAACCATCTGAATCCACTTTCCTTATTTTAGGTTTAACCCACTTATAACCACTTGTCCACTTAAGTTAAACACTTTCCATAATTATTAAGTTCTCCATTAACTTTATTATTTAAATAATTTCTTTTGCATCCTCTTTTACTTATAGTACACTCATCACTTCACTTTATTATTTAAATAATTTATTTTTTGCAAACTCTTTGAGTACTTTGACCTTTTGGGGCTTCTAGATGATTCATGAGGGTTCTCCATCTTCACATGGCCATAACTCTCTAACCGTGAGGAGTTATGTGATGTTCCACATAACACCAGAAATGGCATGACATGTATTATCCATCTAGAATACTTTTTCCTACAAATATATCAAAACTCATATCATTATCCATCAAACAATCTTGGTTCCATTCACCAAACCTTTGTGCTACTAGACTTTCTTCAAGGGTTGACATCAATGAAAACCAACCCAATTAATCAAAAATCTCTCCCTTTGGCATTGATGGAAACACTCTAATGCGATACTAAATTCATGTCATGCAATACTTAAGTCATATCACTCATGTTCTTCCTGTGACCATCGCTCCCCCTGGAACCATGCCTCTGTTCTCAGCATCTGATAAATCTCTCCCACTTTATCAATAATGGAAAAGGTATCTTTCCATCCCACGTTTCCCCCCCTAACTAAATTGTCTTTGGGGATACTCCCCCTAACTAAACTCTTCCTTAAACTGATCTCCTGACCTGAACTATCGTCTTTATGGTGTTTCCTCGTGTAAATATAAGACATATAATATACGCATTCAAAATAATTCACTTTGGAGTATAAATTACTCTGAGTCTCTGGCGAAGATATTTAAAGGCTTCTCGTGGAAGTGGTTTTGTAAAGATGTCTTCCACTTGTTCTTTTGTGCTCACATATTCAACTCTGATGTTCTTCTTTGTAGCATGTTCTCATAAAAAGTGATACTTGATTGGAATGTGCTTCCTCTGGGAGTGCATCATTGAGTTCTTTGAGATATTGATGGCGCTTGTATTATCATAATAGATTGGAATGGGCTCATCATACTTGGCATGTATATCTGTCAGATTTTGTTTCATCCATAGAACCTATGTACAACATGTTGCTACTGCAATATATTCTTTTTCGGATGTAGATAAGGATACTCATGATTGTTTCTTTCTTATCCATGATACTAAACACTCACCCAAGTAGAACACTGCTCCACTGGTGCTTCGTCGATCATCAATGCAACCTTCCCAATCGACATCTATGTGGGGAATAAGTGATAGATCATTTCCTTTTGGATATCATAATCCAAACTCTTCTTTTCCTTTGAGATATATGAAAACCCTCTTCACTTATAAGACATGTGATTCCTTTGTTTCTTCTTGAAATAGTGCCACCTGTCCAACTTCTTTCATTGCATATGGTATGGATACTGTCACATATATTAAGCTATCAATCATTGACCTGTATTTTCTCTAGTCTGTAGACTATGAATCATAATCTTTTCTCAACTTGCAACTAGTTTGCACAAGAGTGGTAATTGGTTTGCAGTCTTCCATTGCGAACCTCTTTAGCATTTTTCTCATATACTTAGTTTGAGAAAAAAAAATTCCTTGGTTCCTTTGACGTATCTGAAGACCGAGAAAGAAGGATATTTCTTCGAGTAATGACATTTCAAGTTCATTCTGCATATCCTTTGCAATTTTCTGTCTTAACCTGTCATCATTTCTTCCAAAAATAATATCATCAACATAAACTTCAATTAATAAAATACTATCTTGAGTTACCTTGACATAGAGGTTGTTGTCTTCACTTCCTTTTCTGAACCCTGCTTGTTGTAGATATTTATCGAGTCTAGAGTACCATGCTCTAGGAGCTTGTTTTAGACCATACATGAAATCTGCGTTCTCTCACAACTTAAATCCTTCTATTTTTTCGATGCAAACTTCTTCTTCATCTTCTGCTTCTTCTTCGTAAAGTTGTTCCATTGATTCATTTTCTTCTTCCTTTAATTCTTATCCACCTCTTTCATCAATTTTTACATTGATGATTTCCACAACTTTGTTCAACCTCATATTGTAACACTTGTATGATTTCCTTGTACTTGAGTAATCAACAAGTACTCCTTTGTCCACACGAGAGTCAAATTTTCCCATTCTACCATCTTCTCTTTTGATGTAGTATTTTCTTCAAAATACTCTGAAGTGCTTCACATTTGTTGGTCTTCCTTTCCATAGCTCGTAGGAAGTTTTGTCATTGTTGTTTCGAAGAATTAGTCTATTTTGAATGTGAATTGTTGTATGCACTGCATGTGTCCAAAAAATATCTGTCAATTTTGAATCCATTAGCATTGTTCGAACCATTTCATGTGTAATTATAATCCATTATGATAATATTCTTTTGTCTCTGAACCACTCTCTAAGACAATTTATGAATTCATGCTCTCTTCCATTGTCATATATCTATCTAAACCGGATAAGTGTTCTTATAGATCCATCTCTGTCCATAATGTCTAAGACTCTACTGCACATTGTCCATAATTTTGACCCATTTATCACTGTACCATCATGAAGTATTCACTACTACAACTTATTTTACTTTTGCTAATTGAATTTTCTGGATCTATCTATTCAAACTCTACAAGATGCTCAAAGGATGGTTCTTTGGTCTGTCACAGCTATCACATAGAGTCCCCCTGTCTAATATTCATCTTACCTGAGATTCTCTAAGCCAGATGGCTCAAAACAATTCCTTCTTTGATGTGTATTCGTCATCATCCCCATTGGTAGATTCATCATCTCTGTCTTCATAATTGTCTTCCTTTTCAATTAGTTTTTCTGTCTCATTTCCTTCATGGAATTCTATTTCAAGCTGTCTGCATTTTTCACAATTAAAGCAAAACAACATACCTATGTTGATTATGTAATCTTCATCTTCTGAATACGTTTGACATGGTGAACATAATTCTTCATGATTTGTATCTGCATCTTCTTCAGCATTTTCTGAATCGACGATGGGTGAAGAATATATGTCATGTAACTTATCCCAAAGTTATTTGGTTGATGAACATTTACCAACCTTTTCTCTTACCAGATTAGGTAATCCTTCCCAGATGAAAACCATTGTTATTTTGGTATTCTTCTTCAATTCCTTCTTGGCTACAGTCTTTTTCCTTTTTGAACTATCATATCCTGTAACAACTAATAGGAAAATATAATGTCCCTGTTCTTGTAAAAATACTTTCATCCTTCTACTCCAAATCTCATACTTTAAACCATTCTCACCATTAAACATTAGTACTCCATTCTTAGAATAATCCATGATCTCCTTCCAGTGGTTAAACTGTTTCCTAAAGTAACCGACTCTGATTCCAATTGTTGCATTACTAAGAGGGCGGGTGAATTAATAATAGAGCAATTTAATATTTTTTCACCATAAAATGAAAGTGTTATATCAATGTATCATTTTCATCCAATAGTTGTAGACTAAATAAACAATAAACGAATGATCAATCACACACATACAAAATATACCATTTTTTTATGTGGAAACCCAAAGAGAGAGAAAACCACATAGTATTTTTTCTTATATGTCTTTAAGAAGTACATTCATTGGAAGCACCAACTTCCTTTGTTTTCCAGCTGCAATTGGAAGGAGGCTCCAACCCCCTAGTTTCTCAGGATACAACATTAGGGAATCTCCAACTGCCCAATTCTCTAGCTGCAACCAGAAGGAGGCTACAACCCCCTATGTTCTCCGACAACAACCGAAAGGTCGCTACAACCACCTATTCTTTCCCCGTCCAACCTCCCTAACGTAAAAGTAGAATGATGGAACCACTGTCACACTATCACTGTGATATATATTGTTCTAAATCTGTACAAATCAACCTGTAACAACATGTACCAATAGCCTGTTCTAACATATACCATACATCAACATATACCTCAACCTGTACCATAAACAAATGCATCAATCATGCACCAAACCTGTACAAATAACCTATCACAATAACATATCCAAACAACCTGTAATCAACATGTACCATAAACAAGTGCATCAACCATGCACCAACCTGTACCATCAATGAGTGCATCAACCACACACCAAATATGTACCAATCATGCATCAAATACACAAAAACTATGACTCATCAAGATGTATCAACATCATCAACTATACACCTCATGTATGTGCCAATTCATCAACTACTTGTCTCAACCATGTACGCAACATGTACCTCAACCAAAATCCCTCATCAATTTCATCATCCAAATCTGATATGATCACATATACCTCAAACAATATACCACAAGTCTGTATCTCAAACGATGTGTTAGAACCTCATTGTTATACAACATCTATCTGTACCAATAACGTGAGCAACATACATCAACAAATATCTATCAATTTTGAATCCATTAGCATTGTTCGAGCCATTTCATGTGTAATTATAATCTATTATGATAATATTCTTTTGTCTCTGAACCACTCTCTAAGCCAATTTATGAATTCATGCTCTCTTCCATTGTCATATATCTATCCAAACCTGATAAGTGTTCTTATGGATCCATCTCTGTCCATAATGTCCAAGACTCTACTGCACATTGTCCATAATTTTGACCCATTTATCACTGTACCGTCATGAAGTATTCACTACTACAACTTATTTTACTTTTACTAATTAACTTTTCTGGATCTATCTATTCATAGTCTACAAGATGCTCAAAGGATGGTTCTTTGGTCTGTCACAGCTATCACATAGAGTCCCCCTGTCTAATATTCATGTTACCTGAGATTCTCTAAGCCATATGGCTCAAACCAATTCCTTGTTTTATGTGTATTCATCATCATCTCCATTGGTAGATTCATCATCTCTCTGAGGTTTGATTTCTTTTTTTATGTCCATGTATTAATCTTTCACTACAATGCTTGAAAGTACAATCTCTTCATAATGTTCCTTATTTACGTGTCCTTTTATTTCAGTTGTTTTCCAAACCTTTCTGTATCTGATGTATTTCTTTTTCTCTATAGGATTTTCTTCATCTCGTTTTATTGCCAATCTTGTGATCTCTGAGACATGGTCTTTGTTCACCCGTTCTTCATGTTTTCTTATCCATACTTTCTTATATATGATATAAATGTTCTATTTCATGGAAGTATCGATCATGCTTCTACAATCACTAACTATGTATCCATAGTTATGAAATTTGTAACATTCAATGTTACGTGAGGCCACATAGACATTTCTTTGATAATCCCTGCAATCTGCAACCCTATGTCCAAAGTTAGTACAATAAAAATAATGACCATAAAAGAAATTTGCATACGTGGGAGTGAATGATCTTCTTTGTGCCGTAGTCCTTCTGAATTTTTTCCTTGACTCATCATGATCATTATTGAAACTTCATTGTGGCTTCAACATGGATGGTCTTCTTGAAGATGTATCTTCAATAATTTTCTTAGATTCTGGTTGACCATGATTCCTTCCTTTGAGTACTTCTGCATAACTCTTTCTATTTTATTCATTAATCTTATTTTCTAACAACCTAGAGTGCTTCTCTTCATTCTATATAAATTATGTGCATGTTTCTATCTCTTGAACGTTCTGGTTGAGCTTGACTATTTCACTTCTCAATGTGACAATTTATTCTTCAAGCTTCTCAACCTCTTCTTCTTTCTTCATTATCTAAAACTTCATGACTTATTTTGTTCTTTTCGCTTCTTCAAAAATGTGAACACTTTCATTTTGTTTCATCAATTATTTCTTGAATCGTTTGTTTTCTTCTCTTAGTTCATCTAAATCACTAATCAATTCTGCTTCATAATTGTCTTCCTTTTCAATTAGTTTTTCTGTCTCATTTCCTTCATGGAATTCTATTTCAAGCTGTCTGCATTTTTCACAATTAAAGCAAAACAACATACCTATGGTGATTATGTAATCTTCAACTTCTGAATCTCTGGTCCATGATGTACATTGCTTCCACCTAGAAATCCCCTTCGTGTTGAACCTGGATCACATTCCAATCAATTACATGATTAGGATCAAGTACATACTTTCTTAATAAAGACACATGCAACACATTATGAATTCTCATGGATACAGGTAGTGATAGCATGTATGTTGTTGGTCCTATATTTTCTAAGAACTCAAAAAACTCACAATATCTCACAGTCAACTTTGGGCAACTCCCCAATTTCAATGAGCTTCTCTTATCTTTAACTTTTAAAACACATTCTCTCCCACTTTTAATTCTCTATGTTCTATCTTTTTATCAACATAGATCTTATTTTGATCTTGCGCAAATTTCAAATTATGCCTCGTTTTCCCCATTTGTTATTGCATTTCCTTTAACAATTCTAGCCCAATCAGGACTTTCCTTTCTAGATTATCCCAACTTACTGGTGTGTTGCATTTTCTTATATATAGTGCTTCAAACATGCTCATCTTTAATTATTATTGATACCCATTATTATAGAAAAACTCAACTAAATGGATATAATCTTCCAACCTAGAAGGATTATCCATCACATACATTCTTAACATATCATCAATTCTCTGATTAATTCTCTTTGTTTTCCCATCTGACTCTAGGTGATATGTTGTACTGAAATTCAAATTTGTTCCAAATCCCTTGAACAACCCCTTCCAAAAATTTGAAGTGAACTTGGGATCTCGATCCAACACTATTTCCTTGAGCACACCATGTAGCTTTGCAATTTATCTCATATAAATTTTTGCAATATTAGCCTCCTTATGAGTTACTTTTAATGGAATGAAATGTGCATCCTTTGTAAGCTTCTCCACCACTACCATGAAAGAATCATGTTGCCTTGTTGTCCTAGACAATTTGGTAATAAAATATATAATAACAACTTTCCATTTCCATTCATGGATGAGAAATGGCAGCAACAATCCCGCTGGATGTCTATCCTCGACCTTTACCTTCTAACATTCCATGCATTTGGTCAAATAATCAGTGATATATTTCTTCATACCATGCCAAAAATATTGGCCTCTTATAGCTGTAATAATTTTTTGTTATCCTAGACGTCCAACATATGGCACATTATGCATTTCCTTTAGAACTAAATTCCTGAGAATTCAGAACATAAAATATGTTTTGAAATATGAGGATTCCATCCTCTTCCAACTTATAATCCTTATATTTCTTTTCTATGTCATTTTGTTGTAAGTTTTCTTTGACTTGCACAAAATGTTGATTTGTTGTTACAATATCTAGAATTCTATCTTTTAAATCTGTTGTGCATATGCTAATGGTTGTAACATGGATTTTATGCAACCTTATGTTGAGTGCATCAATGAATTTGTTCTCTTTTCCCTTTATGTGCTTGATGTCAAAGTTGTATTCACTAAGAAATTTCAGCCATCTATTTTGTCTATCAGTTAGTGTTGGTTGTTCAAACAAATATTTCATACCACTATGGTCTATCCTCACTTCAAATTTTCTTCCCAGGAGGTAATTCCTCCACATTATTAAAGCATGTAACAAGGTTGCAAACTCTTAGTCATGTGTAACATAATTTATTTCATGCTCCTTTAATATTTTGGGCTGATAACAAATTACATGTCCATTTTGGAAAATGAATCTACCGAGAACTTCCTTCCATTTGTCTTTGCACACAAGAAAATCCCCATCTCGATATGAAACTTTTAAAATAGGTGCACTCGTTAGCAAATCCTTTAAGAACTAAAAAATTTCTTCGCAACACTTTATTCAAATTTTACTTCTTTCTTTTTCATATATGTTATTGGGTGTGCAATCTTGGAGAATCCTGCAATAAATATCATGTAATAACCAACTAGACCCATAAATGATATAACCTCTGAAATATTTGTTGGTGTTTTCTAACTCTTGATTGCTTCAATCTTTTCTAGACTCACTACTATGTCATCCTTTGAAACAATGTTATCCAAATAATGGATATGCCTTTGATAAAAAGTACATTTAATCAATTTGGCATACAATTGGTTCTCTCTTAACACTTGTAGCACCATCCTCAGATGTCTCTCATGTTCTTCCTCTTTCTTGGAATAGATAAGAATTTCATCCGAGAATTCAATGACAAACTGTTCCAGGAAATCTCTAAACACCCCATTCATCAGACACATAAATATATTCGGTGCATTTGTCCACAAAAAAGCCACCAAAATGAACTCATAGTGTCCATACCTTGTCTAAAAGGTTGTTTTACTAGTATGCTCCTCTTGCTTAATTATATGCAAAGTATTCATCTTATCTCCTCGGCAAGGAAAAATTTTGTACATGTGATCTTCTTCACATACCCAATACTTAATGGGATGTTTCCTTTGCCTCCTTACCAAGAAATCTATCATTTTCTAATTACCTTTAGATGGTTTCCCTTTCTAATATGATTGAGATATATTCCTTATGAAAGATGGTATGGACCCTTTCTTCCTTTGATCCATCTGTCCTTTCTTCTAGTTATCCCAAGCCTTTTGGAAAGCTATGCTTCCTTTGCTTTTCTCATACAAATACATAGTCTTCCTTATGGATTCCTCTAAATTATTGGTCTCATAAAATTGAATTTTATCCTTGTAGAAGGATGGAATTCCACTCAGGAAACTCTCAATTTTAACCTTCTCGTATATTATGAAACTCACACACTTGAGAAGTTCGAACGATTTCTCTCATATTCATTCATGGTCATGTTCCCAAGTTTGAGTTCAAATAAATCGTGCATCTTCTTGTCACAATATTTCTGAGAGCTCTAACAAGTATTGTCACTGAAAATATTTCTTGAACTGCTTCCAAAAAACTATTTTCTAATCAAGGTGCTTAACCTGATTCAATTGATCCCACCACATAGATGTCTTTCCTCCTGTATTCTACATTTGATGAGTAGTTATGGAATTGGAAATATTTTCTTATTCCCAACAACCATGCTTTTGTCTCTTCACCTTTCTTGTTTTCTCCATCAAATGATGGTGGATTATTTTTCCTCACTTCCCCTTGTAAGCTATCTGATGCATGCATCCTTCTATTATTCCTTACAAGAGACATAATTGGGCTTCTTTTCGACCTTGAACATGCACATGTTTTCCTAGTCGAGTTCCCTAAATAATTATGACATTGATGCCTACTAATACTCCTTGACCATCTAGATCCTCCATGGTCATCCCTCCTATCATGAGACCTAGACACTTCCACTTGTGTGGCACTAGTTTCTTTCCTTGTGCCAGAATATTTGTTGACTTGATTTAACAACATATTCATGTTGTGTAGTATCTCTTCCCAAGACTTCATAATCCTTTCATTATCAACCCTATATATTTTCACTTCTCTATGTAGACTTCCCATCGTTAGAGGCTCCTTCCTGTCTCTTCTTCCATTTGACTTAGTCTTAACAATACCCATGTGGGCATGTAGCCCTATGATTTATTCTTCATGGTTGTAAGACCCTTGTGCATCATTTATATCTCTATTTCTCATATATGTTCTAAATTATGCTTTGTTTTATCTTTAATTCTACAAGAATGTGCATGCAATAATTGTTGTTAGAAATAAGCATATTGCAAAATATTTATTAATTAGGTTAAAAGTCATTCTTCACTTCAAATTATGAAGAATATGAATGCATTATTCCAAAATATGATTCTTGAAATACATCATTCATTAAAAAAACTTTCCAATAGTTGTGCTCATGCCTCATTCTAAGTTCTAAGTGAAACGTTACAACATTTACAAGTTGCAATTTCCACTCTTTTACTACCACAAAAATATATTTTATCACGTTATGATAAATTTATAGCCCAAACTAAAATTATAAGTTAATAGATGTCTCCTCCTCCTCAATACCTTTCCAACTGTACTATTTTGTTTATCACTTATGAGATCTGAGCGAAATGTTATGGTCTGGAGATGTTTTGACTGTTTTTCCCAATTTATCCCTATATGCTACAAGTGACTTAATTATCTTTCTATGCATTTTCACATACCTAGATTCTAAATATGGCTCCATGGCTATATTCTATGGCTCATAGGATTTCCAAAGACTACATGTATGCCTCAAACGAACTTCTGAGCAAGGAGTTATTCCCTTTGGAAGTAAATTGGTTTTGAAGTTTTACCTCAATTGTTTCAGCTCTAACTTTCTCATGCGAGCTCCATTTTGCGCCTAGAATAGCCCATTGTATATCTTTCTCCTAGTTATTTTATTTAAGATGTGGAGAAAGAGGCTACCTTGGTACACTCTATTATCATGGGTTTTTATTGGTTAAAAACGTCGTTTAAGGCATCAAAATTGCCCCGCAAGTTCATGACTTCCAGAACCCCCAAAAAATATTAAGAATTTTACTATTTTAATGTTATAAATTCCCTTTTAATATGTGTCATCAATCCCAAAATAAAGATAAATCTATACCATCGATCCTCCCTCCATCGATGATTGGCGAACGGTGATTTCGTTTTGTAAATCCAACTTTCTCACCAATCTCCCTGATGCCTGATCATTGGCCATCGACCATCGGTCCTTCCTCCTCAAAAACCAAAATTTCTTGTGAATCTCTCTGATCCCCAATCATCAACCATCGACAATTGGAGAAATATCTCAACAACCATTTTACCACAAATATTTCGATCCCCAACCATCGACCATCCTTTTATTTATGTGGAAACTATGTTGACGTAGCATGATATGCCATACCAAGGTATCAAATTTTCTTACTTGGCATGACATGTGGATGCTGACGTGCAATGACAAATGGATGCTGAAATCATCATATTCTTTTTGTTCACCGATGATCGACCACTTCATTTGGAAGACATAAAACACTCTGTTAATATTGTTGATGCCCAATCATCAACCACTGACGATTGGAAAGTTCTCTCGGACAAATGAAAACTCTCGTCAAATTGCATCAATCCCCAATCGTCGACCACCACTGATCAACAATCTCCTTTGGATGAATGAAACCTTTGCCAATTTTCATTGATCCCTAACCATTGGTCATTGGTGAACTTTGTTGGAGAACTTCAACACTTGGAATTTTTTGACCAAATTTTTCGATCCTCGACCAGTGATAGGAGACTTCTTGTGTTTGAACCAAACTCTTTTACCGACTCTCTGATTCGACCATCAACCATCGATGAAGTTTTTCGCGAAACTTCAACAATTAATTTTTTTAATCAAAATCTAGGTGAATCTGGGTCATCGATCTCTCACTCAAGGTGGTCTTTGTCGTTGATATCTCACTCAATATGGTCTTGGTCATTGATTATAATCTAACCTTGCAAACAATCGAAAGTAATCTAGATTGTCAATCTATCTCATTTCTCTATCCACCGAAATGAATTTCAGTCATCGATCTGGAAACCTTGCCAAACTTCCAAAATATTGGAAATTTTAAATTTATCAAATGAATATGTGTCGTCGATTTAATTGATTTAAGAAATTAAATGTATCAGATAGTTTTAGGTGATTCAAAACTCAAATTGTCTCACAAATTTGGGGATTTTCATTATGGTTCTCCTCCGTTTTCCCAAAATTCGCTCAGAACGAAGTCTGTAATGGTGAATTTGTTCAAATTCACAGAATTTCTTGGCCCATATGGGTCTAGTATTGAAATAGAAGCTCGATACCATATTGTAACGTAACCATCCCCCAACTGGGTGACATCACTACTAAAATGAGTCAATGAAAATTTATGATACCTAATCTAAATGTCCAAAATAACACACAACATGACATTCAAGTTCATTTAGATGTCCATACTAGTTAAAAATGTAAATATAATTACTCTTGATGTGCATAACAATAGTTAAACCTCTACAATAACATTCGACCATACAAATAGAGAATCATGTGGATCAATATACGCATAACAAATAACATTAACCAAATGTATCACACTTTAAATTGCACAACAACTATAGCATCATTATGCATGCATAAACACAAGAAATAACAACTCTTATCTTATAAAATGTGCAACCCAACGCAGACGTCGGACGTTCCTCCCAACCATAGTCTAGTTGTTCAAGTTCTCAACAAGAAGACACCCCCGAGTTGGGGCTATGAATCAACAAGAGATGGTAGTCCCTAAGCCTCCCTAATGTCTCCCTCTCAACAGTCAAAACTCATAGCTAATCTATATCCAATGGCTCTCTTCCCCTCAACCTGCACAACTCAAGGGATGGAATCTCCCTTCACTGCTCATAGTTCCTTAGGCCTTTCCACTCCCTTCCAGGGTTTCCATCAAAGGTTAGACAAGAATTCTACTTGTTGAGACCTCATGAATTCTACAACTACAACACAAATTCATGCAACAACAAAAAAACATGCTTCCTTGATGAATTTTGAATAGATCATCACTCTCAAGCAAACAACCTCTTTCTTCATGAGATTATAGCTTCAAACAACAACCAAACACACCCATAACAACTTTCTTCAAGATGAAACATTCAAAACTCCATTGTTGGCCAAAAAAACTCCATTTGAAAATTGTTCTCTATCAAAAAACGTGAATGAATAATTTTGGTCTCCTAACCATACAAATTTCCTCTCTTTCTCTTGCTTTCTTGTCTTGCACTCTTCCCCAAGCTGATTGTACTCAACCCCCATGCTCTCAATAACTATGGGAAGTGACTCTCACACCAACCCTCTTACATGAATTCAATGATTGGGCTCTAGAACACTCAACAACTAATGGAAGGTTCATGGTAATGATAACTTAAAATGAAATAACAAATGGGTTTTGGTTTAATAGATATTCAATTTACATCATTTGCATATCACATCAACTGGCTCTCGGCGATGTATTAAATCTGCAATATACATCGCTAGTTTAGAGTTTGAAAACAAAGATGTTACATGGTGCAAATGTTTGGGGTTTGAAAACAAAGATGTTACATGGTGCAAATGAATCTCACAACGTGCATCCTAGGATGTCCACTCTTTGCAAATTATAAAGAATGCTATACTACTATTTTTGAATCCCTAAATTAGTAACATGAAATGACACACTTGCAAATTATAAAGAATGATATAATTTATAATCCCAAGGATATGGTCAAATCCCATACTATTACCCCCCTTGGATTTAAACTTGTGATCTCTTAGGAGGAAACACATGTTTTTAACCATTATACCCACTTAACCTGTATAATTTGTACATATAACTTTCATTTTACATCATTCCAAATAAAGAATCATATAATTTGTAATTCCATCCATATGTTGAAACACAACAGTGTTTCAAGTAAAAACTAAACCATAACCCAAAAGTGTAAGCTTCCAAGTAAAAGCTAAACCATAACCCAAAAGTGTAAGCATGTTTTGATAGTGAGTAAATCCCATCCTTCTAAACTAAAAATATATTTTGTGATCTCAACATTATGCTCAAACCCCACACCACTACTCTAAGTGATTGCTAAATTAAAAATGCGAACTCTGATTTTAATAACGAATTAGCACTCTGCACTAATCTTGGAAATACAAACTTTATTTTATAATTAATCATTTGAGAATCTCAAGAAAAAAATTAATATTTAAAGATATTAACTATACATTAAGTATATAAATGTGGTAGACACATGATTAATATAATGTTAATTCAATGTTCACGTAAAATAATTACTTTTTCCAATTTTTTTTATAAAGAGTATTTATTTTAAACAATGTAAATATAAATACATATTTAAGTTGAAAAGCTTACACCTATTGACTATGGGCACATTTAATAGGTTTTTAGTGGTTAATCAATTTTGTATGGACAATATTAAATATTAATAGAATATTCTTAGTACTCCCAATAAATCAATGGTTGTGATTTCAACCACTAACTTCCTCACTATTATAAAAACATCAGTTTGCATGTTTATTTTTTTACTTTTACTTAATCATATTTAAAATTTACGGACTCCTGTTTACTTCTGGGCGTTTCTCTTTTCCAACAGTTTAGGTTTTGCAAGCCATCCTTTCAGCGTTCACTAACCACAAATTTGTGACTGTACTAGTGTAAGTTATAAAATGATTTAACAAGCACTACATAGGAAAAAAAAAGCCTGGATGTGTAGTCTAATAAGTTGTATTAATATTATAACGGGGTAATTTCCCAGCGATAAAAGAACATGAACAAACGAAGTAGAAAGGTGTTTGACATTGAGACATAGTGCTCGTGGCATGTACTGTACTAAGATGAAGTGGAAAACTGTTGATATTGAGAAATAGTGCTCGTGGCATGTACTAATATAAGGTAGAAAACGGTTGACATTGACACATCTGGTGCGCGCCAGTGGCAGGTGGTGTAGCTATAGCCCAGTGAGCTCACCCTAGAATGGACAATTTGACAATTAGAACTCTGTGAGCAAATTAAGAACAGAGAGAATTTGACAATTGAAGCTCTTTGACGAAATGAACCAATCATCACTTTATAATAACCCGACAACTGACAGTTTGACAATTGAAGCTTTTTGAGGAAATTAACAACTCACAACTTGTTTGATAACTGTACATTGAAATGAAATGATATTAATATTAATCTGTTCACGTGACTTATTCTTAACTCATTCATTTGTAGATTCGACGAAGCCACAAAGTCAATGAATGATTTTATAATTAGGTTCTCCAATGACCAAATCCATTATCAATTTGAACTAACTTGATAATTATCAATCCGTTCATATGAATTAGGATCATCCAAGATTAACTTTGTAACTGAATCCGAATCNGAAGCCACAAAGTCAATGAATGATTTTATAATTAGGTTCTCCAATGACCAAATCCATTATCAATTTGAACTAACTTGATAATTATCAATCCGTTCATATGAATTAGGATCATCCAAGATTAACTTTGTAACTGAATCCGAATCCTCCATCTAGATTACGTAACTGAATCCTCCATGATCCAAATCTATGATCATATTAAACTCAGATGTTTATATAATAACTTGAATACTGTACAATACAATAAATTGACGTTAATATCTCTCTGTTCATGGACAACTGACAATTTGACAATTGAGGCTCTTTGATGAAATTAACATCATTTTGTTGATAACTTGAACAATAAAATGAATTGACGTTAGGATCCAACTGTTCATATTAAAATTAAAGTTCTTTGACGTAATTAACATCTGCCAACTGGTTGATAACTTGATAACTGTACAATGAAATAAATTCACATTATTATCTATCTATGGATTCATGTTCAATATCAACGTTAATTTCAAATTTAATGTTAAATTTAACTTTGCACATATCCTTTGCATACGGATGACGTTGCTCGGCCATGATCATGTGCACAGGAGGTGTAATAAAGGTCTCTTAAGTCAAGTAATTTCAATATTGAATTTTTGATTGATTTAGAATTTTTCTGAGCATTTGGGTTAGGTTGGTTTAAAATAAGCAAAACTTTTAGGGCAAAAATTTGAAATGCATTGAACTTTCATCCATATCAAAATCAATCTATTCTTAAAAATCTGGTCAGATTCAAGCCCATTTTTTTACCTAATAAAAAGGAAGATTACTCCCTAATTAACTAACTCCCTCTCCAAATTGTTAAACGGACGGAAGAGAGATCAAAACGGCACCGAAATCAAACAAAAATCTTGTTTATTCGTCAGCAGGAGATGGAGGGCGACCAATATACATCTTGCTACGCAGCATTGCTGTGGCAGGCTGTATATACACACATATCCTGGAGCCATCGTCCTCGATTGTTACAAGAAAGCTGAAAATGATTCTAATAAATGACATTTCTGCATTTTTATTAATATTAACAGTAGTTTAAATGTTTTATCTTTTGACACTTTTTTTTAGGGGATTGTTTTTGTTTGATTTTACTAGAAATTTGGTGAAGAATGGTTGAATCAGTAGATTTGAGTGGCTAAGTTTATATAATCCAAATGATTGAGGAGTTTTTCAGCAAGATGAATCCATTTATACACTTAAAAATGCAATTTAAACAATAAAAAATAGTGATTTTGTCCAAATTTACATGGCCTAATTTCAACCAAAAAAACACAAGTAAAAAATTTAACGAACTTAACGAATGCCTTTTTAGTACTTAACAAGTTTTGTATGGACAAGATTAAATATTGTTGGATTATTCTTAGTCGTCCCAATAAATCAATGGTTGTGATTTCAACCACTAACTTTCTCACTATTATAAAGATATCCGTTTACATGTTTATCTTTTTACTTTTACTTAATCATATTTAAAATTTACTATGATGGCTAGCTGATTGCCACCTCTGAATGATTAACCTTTCATTTTTTAAAGAGCCCAAGTTTACCAACCACAATTTTTACTCCAACTATTATTTACTAAGCGAGATTTTCATGCTTGAAACTCTTACCACACTAGTTATTTAATACACAAGGTTCTACGATTATTTAATACCCAGAATTCGGTTATTTCAGCCTTCACCAGCCACAAGTCACTTGTGGTTGTGCTAGTTTTAGTACATGCCCTGCGCTGTGTTTCAACGTCCACAGGTTCCTACTTTATTTTGTCTTTTATGTCGACGAGGAATGTTGATGTGTGTCAAAATCATTCCGTTACTTATAAATTATTTTGTCGTTTTTCGTCAATGAGGAACGTTGATATCTGTCAAAATCATTGCTGTAAATCATTCCGTTACTTATAAATTATTTTGTCGTTTTTCGTCGATGAGGAATGTTGATATCTTTCAAAATCATTCCTGTAATTTGTTTATGTTTTCTTCTTCCCTTTCATTAGGTGAAAGTAAGGAGTGTTTTCTTGTTATCAAAGAGAACATGATGGTTTGTTAATTTAAGTATAGAGGGACATCCGCAGTGCAAGATATTAGATATTATTTTTGGGATTAACTGCTTAGTGTAAGCATTAATCTATGACCCATATCCATGAGTATGAGAATTATTGATCAATTGCGACTAATACTCATGGATATGAATTTTTTAATTGTTTTATTTTTAGGGTTGTTTATTCTATTTGTTTTATTTTTATAAACCTCAAATTTTTATTCAATTTAATTCATTAAAATGGACATAAAAAAATATGAAATATATTAATCAAAATATGAAATATATTAATAACAATTAAAAACGTTTCTTATATCATTGTATAAAATATTTGGGAAGATTTATATCCATCTTTATTATGTTCATGACATATCAAAATATGAAATATATTAATAACACCTAAAAACATTTCTTATATCATTATATAAAATATTAAGAAATATTTATATCCATATTTATTATCTTCATGCATGACATATAATGGTTAATCTTAGTATTAGTTGCACATGCATTGCTTAATTTTTTTTTTCAAGTCTTATAGCTTTTCCATGGATTTGGTCATGAATTTGTATATGTGATTGAGACCTTGGGTTATGTTACCCATGTGTTTCTTACTATTGTCATAAATCCCATGGTAGTTGAGAGGGAGCATAATTATTAAGAAAGAGGATTTATTTCTATCTAGAAAAGGTTTTGTTGGGGGCTCATGTTTTCTATCTTTATGATGGCTTAGATCATTCTATAGCTCAGGTTATTGATTTTGAAAATTAACAAATAGAGGTTGATGTTCGTGATGGCTTTGTAGAACCTATATATGTGTTATTTTTTTATCCTTTACATCTACTTTGAGCCACATGTTTGGTTGCAGTGTGACTTTTCATCCACTATATTGATACACAATTAGATTATTCAATGGGTTCAATGCCCTTGGGTTTTAACACATAATACGAGATTGAGATTTCTGGTGGATTGTTGATTGGAGATTGGAAAATAGAGGTTGATGTTGGAGAGCCCTTTTCAAATTTTATATGGTTATTTATTGTAAAGTTTTGGATATGCAAAGAGCATACTGTATCCTTGCATGACTTATAATGATCACTAATGGGTATTAGTTCTTCCCATATTGCTCAATTTTTTTTTGCATGTCTTGTAGTTTTCACATGGTTTTCACTTGGATATTGGCAATGTGGTTGAGCCTAGGAGTTTCATTCGTAGTGTGTCCGCGTAGGAATTTTTCAACCCGTGGAGTGTTAGTAGTGGTGAGGGGTTTGTGGAGGTCTCATGCCTTCTGTCTTGAATTCCTTTGATCATTATACAATGGAGGTCAATGTTGGAGCTTAGCTATGTAAATGGATTTAGAAAACGACTCTAGAAAACTTACATCTTGTTCTCCCATTGATTATTGGTTGTATAGAGAACTCTGTAGAAACAGTGTCTTGATTTCTTGTCCTATGCATGTGCTATAAACTACCCCTTTGGATCTAGTGTGAAGTATCTCTTTAGATCTTATATATACAAAGGTATCTGCAAAATGGTTCTTTATAAATATATTCAAATATTTGGGAATGTTAAGAAAATGTGAAGATGTAGATTTTCAATGCCTCGTGTAGAGATATTTTTAGGGGGGAAATTCTTTTTTGTTGAGTATATAAAGGTCTTAGATTACATATATCTAGTTAGTGTTATGTAACTTTGTTATATATATTTGAGGTAGGAATTATTACATTAGCGAAATTTTGAGGTAAAAAATGGATCTCAAAACTATTTTTTTTTCTATCAACATCAATTTTAAAAGAGAAAATAGTATTTAAGATGAAAATGGAAACAATTAATAGTAAAAAGTTTTGGAGGGAAATAAAAAAAAAAAAAATCATTGCTTTTTTCGATTTATCTCCTTATAGGTTTACTCATATTTCAAATGTAGGCACTTGTTTGATCCATAATTAAATTCAATTAAATTCCACATCCAATGAGAACTGACACTGCATACTTTTAATGGATCCAATGTGAGGTAAAATGGAAATTCATGAAAACATGTTTCTTTCACATATTTTTAGTTTATCTCACGGTGGGTCTATTACGAGTGTGTAGTGTGGGTGTTCATTGGATGAAAATTTTAGCTCCGCATCCAATGAGTAATTACACTTGAAATTTGAGTAAACCTATAAGGAAATAAGTTCAATGTACAATAAAAAAAAAAATAGTTTTCTTTCTTCCCCTTTGAAAATTCATAACTCTTTATTTATTGTTTTAACTATAAGTATTTGTAGAAAATTGATGCACAAAAAAGTGGCAACGATGTGAACAAGAACCCACTCATGCATAAATGCACCTTTGTTCATAACATGCACATGTTCTTGATTTAACATGCTTGACATTCCTTGAATTTACACCAAGGATGCCAAGTTAGTGCTAGGTTGGTGTCAGCAAGAATGGACACAAATTCTTTGGATGAACTAGTGCTTTTCAAAATCCACTCCACTAGTGAAAAAATTGCATTATCACTTACTGAGAAAGACATTAGTTCCAAAGGTGGTCAAATAAAGCATTTTTTTGCAAAATGGAGTCACAATAAAAGGGTTTCCCTTGGCTATAATCGAATTTCAAGAGTCCAATACAAATGACAGTTCATTCATCTGAGCCTTGGTTAGATTTTTATGGTGAGTTACAACTCACCTGCTAAAGCCATTAAGGGACACATTGAGAATTTTTTTCTAGGGCATAAAATACAAACCAAGTAGTGTAATTGACTTATTTAATCTCGCACAAGTGTGTTTGGACAAGTCACACATGAGCACATTGTCGATGATAACTTAAGCTAGTGTTTTTCAAAATCGACCACTAGTGCAAAAATTGCATTGTTTCTTACTAAGTAAAACCCTAGTTCCAGAGATTGTTGAATAAATCACATTATGGGAAATATAATCATAAGAGGGGTTCTCCTAGCTATAATCAAGTGTCGTGAGTGAAACACAACCGATAATTCATCCATTCAATCCCTCGTTATAGGTTTGTGATGATTTGCAACTTTCCTACTGAAGACATTCATAGAAACATTGAGAATTTGACCGAGTGGCATAAAATTCAAAGTGAGAAACATAATTGAGTTATAAAACACCCATAACCAATCTATTTCTGCAATATACCACTCTATTCATTTTTTAGAAAAATCAAAAGAAATATTGGGAGAAGAAACTAAGGAGAGATTGAAAAATCATTTCCCCCGGTCTATTGACATGGTATTCAATTGATTATCGGTATGTATTTTGATATAATTTCACTTTTTTTTTTTCATAATTTGTTTAAATGATTAAAAAATAAAATAAAATTTAATTTTCCCATATTAAATTGTAGCATGCTTAATTAATATGGATCTTGGAGAAAAAAAAAAAACCCAACATCACCACAGAAAGGCACACCAAACCCCAACCCACAACTGGTAAACATAAACATGAATATTGATGCAGGGTTCAAGTCTCTTAGAACCCTTCTACAAGACTTACAAAATACTAGACAAGTCTTATGACTGTCACTAGCTAGTTCTATTGACACCATTATATCTTCCATTGCAAATGCCCAAGGCCAATTAACTAACATTTTTTATTATATGGCTAGAATGTATGAATATTATAGGATAGGGCTAGATAAAAACCAAGTTAGAGACATAAACATTTCAAAATAGTAGTCGTTGACATCATTTATTGACCCAAGAACTGGAGTACAACCACCATTCCATTTTTATGGAGTGGTGCACCTACAAACCATTTTTAGAAAATTGGATGGATATGTTGTTTATGATATTTTACAAAATTTCTTGCAATAATAGGGAGGTGCCTCTACATTTCCTTGAAAATTATGACAAGATTTTATGTTAGGTCTCTATGTCAACTACTTTGACATTCATGAATTCCAAGAAGTAGATAATGGGTCCATAGAGGATAGATAAAATGTTAGTTGTGATCCTTTTCTAGGTCCTCATCCTCCTAGGTGAAGGCTTAATCACCCTACCCAACATCCTCCCATCAAAGAAATAATAATCCATACACCAACATCTGTATCCACCTTGAATCGTAGCCTGGTGCAACACAACACGCTTATAGCATTATCCCACCATGAGTGACCTATAGATGATGTTGGGAGATGGGTTGGGATTTCAATCCCTATGGTAGAGTCCATCTAGGAGAGGGAAAATGGACAACCTAGGTGTTCATGTGACCCTCACATATGCTTGAGATGTAGGAAGACTTGTCATGGGTCGATGGAGGACATGAGGCATAGGTGTTTCATGGAGGAGTTTAATATATTGACAATCTCTATGTTCTTCATTGATTATATGTATATATTATTGCATATTGTTCTATATCTAACTATATAAAATTTGCAATTTATACTCTCATATAACAAACCCTTGGCATCGACAGATGCATCAGTTCCATTTTGCACCATTGATGCAACAATAACAATATCCTATCTGTTTGGTGTGCCACATACTCAGGTATGATGGAGTGAGCACTATCATGCATGCCTTCCTAATCACTTCAACATTTTATACTTTATTTTAATATGAGGGAATATTAAACATTTCAAACCAACTCTTCCACAAGTATCTTGTTTGGAACTACACCAAAAATCAACCATTTCTCTTAAATATTGTGTTCTAATGTGTTCAATATGACCTTTTATAAATTAACTATATTCTTATGTTTATTGTTTAAAAATCGCATAGATATTCTACTATTATGCTACATCTAAAAGGGAGTTGTTGTGTTGAATTAAATCTTGATTAAATGTGAAATTTGTTATATTGGTTTGGTTGAATTTCACAATTTTGTAGTAATACAAATATTGTAAATCTGTATGTAGGTTAATTCATTGATGACCAGGTCATCTGTACCACCATCATCCCTTTCACCACCACCAAAATTACCCCCATCATTTGTCCTTGGATATAGGGAATGTATGGTCCTTGGCCACCCTGCCCTATTTCTTAGGATACCACTTTCTGCCTCTAGGGTTATTTCATCTCTCATACAACTAGTGGGGGTCATTGTCACCAACTTGCACCACCTTTTCCATCCCATCCATCCATAGTGGTTACACTTGTATGCCACCCATCAGTCCTCCCTATTGTATCTTGAATAATTTCAACCATTATGGTTGCATCACTTCACTCTCAGGTGTCCCCCCATCCATCATCCATGTGGATACCATAGTCAATTTGACAACATGTGTTTCCTCAGATCAACTTCTATAGTCGATTTCTCTACCTGCTAGAAACTCTCTTCCATTGCCTAAGTTATTCACAGTGAGATCGTTCGTTGATGAATTTTTTATGTATCATTAATCAAATTGATTTTAGGATTTTTTGTTTAAATTTCATTATTTGATTCTTGTAACTACTATAGGGTGGAATAATTGAGAGACTCTAGTCACATAGGAAGAAAAAACCCTCGCAACTAACATTATCATTTAAAGTGAGTTTCCTTGTCTTGAAATATAAAGTGTCGTTTATAAGTATGTTAATTCATTGTGAAAAAAAACATATAAGAATGTTGTTTCTTTATCCAGTCTCCAAAGAGACGAACCACACTTAGGTGTAAAATGACTAGAGTTCTTACTTCGAGTAAGAGGAGAAAGATAAACTTCTGGGATGCACCTAATAGTGGTTAGGATGGAAGTGTTGAATGAGTGACCAATGAGTTCCATTTTGTATCTAGGGCACCACACTTGCTTCCATTTTATATACTGGGCAAGAGATGTTGTTTTGTTAAAAACTTAAAGTGGAGACAATTTTTGAATTTTTGTATATTTCATTTTTGTATATGTGTAATTTATATTTTCCTTAATATATATAAATACTTACATACATTGAACACGTTCCATAGAACATGCGCCATGATATGTGTGTGTGTGTATGATGATGATGACAATGACCATGATGATCATTTACCCCTATACATACATCTACAAAGTGAAAATATAATGATTATAATCTCATGTAATTAATATCAACACATTAACTGATTGTCCATTGGGTTTCCCTACTTGGAAAAAATACATTAGTTGATAGATGTTAAAACAATTATGTTAGAAATAATTTTGTATCTTGATGTAATTTCCATCTTATATGTGTAAAATTTAACATTAGAAAAGACACTTAAAATGAGGATACATAAATATAAGTGTCTTACATGAGACACATACACCTACAGAATAGAACATGGAGGACACAACACACACACACACACACACACACACACACACACACACATAGACACACACAAACACACACACAAATTACACATATACAAAAATGAAATATAGACATAAAGATTCATATTTTTTTTGAAACTAGAAAATTGACATGATACAAATTCAATCATACAATTAGTTACTACTTAATAGTACTACATCAATGATCATAAAATGTCAAACACACAAGAAATTATAAACATATTCTCATTAAGTCATCGAAATCAAAATGTAATACATTCATACTAAGTCATTGATACTATAGGTAGGAATGCCAATGTAAATTACAAAATAGAGTAGATATTGGAACTGTGGATGGAAGAATCTCATAGCTCATGTCTAGTCCTCAATGTGATAATCATCAAAGTTAGCATCACTTCCACTACTCTCTCCTCCATCCTACCCCTCCCACTCCTCATCTATACCCAATATAATCTATGCATCTATTGGTGTGGAGGATGACCCCTCGAGAGGATCATTATCATCAAAAGTGATCAGATCTAGCACTTGTTTATTTAGATCCAAGTGTCTACTCCCAACTCAACATTGTTGTCGAAACCCATATCTTCAAGAAACAAATCTCACATATTTTTATTTCCCTTCAATTACTCCTCCCTCTACTGGTAAATAAGATGGATGTTTGTGTGCACATACAACATTGTCTCTTCCCTAGACTACTCAAGCCTACTTTGTTTCAAACTAGACATATTCCCATAAATTTTCCAATTCCTCTTGCAACAAGAGGATGACTTAACCTAAGATAGGAACCTCATTGCTAATTGTTTTATAAGAGGTAATGCTTCCCCATGATTTTCGTCTCAAGAAAATGGATTATTAACCCCCTATCTTGAAGCACATCATAGCCTCCAAATATCCTAATGCCAATGTAAAACTCTATGAAGCCCTCTTTGTCTATTCTTGATTGTTTATCTTCCTCAGGTGGAAACATTTCAACTTCCTCCAACGTTGTTGTCCTATGTCGGTATGCGAACATTTCATGCTCACCATGCATGGTTCTCATTATAGTCTTTCTAACATTGATCATCAATATATTTTTTCTTATCCTCTAACTATCATACACTTTTCACCTCCATGCCTAAATTGTATGATCACCATTTTCTTGTGCATAGAATTCTTTAGATGCACTTCTTCCTATCACACATATCTTATATTGTGATTATATTATCTCTATAAACTATATTGCATCTTTATTGTGTTGTGCTCTCATTTTCTATTCTCATTATTCTTAGTATTACCTTGGACACTTGATTTATGATTATTTCTCACATTATTTAGAGGGATTTGATTCCATCGGTTAATTATTTAAAGAATAAGGATTCAAACAAGGAATTCATTGGCATGTTACTTGTATTAAACCATTTTAGATAGTGTCAATTTTTAGCTCTTTTTAATCTATAGGTTTTCTCCATTTTTAGAAAATGTTTATCTTGAGTTATTTGGCTTTCAATTTCTCGTTGAAGGTACTAAATTGTATCATCCTTGAAACTTCTTTTATCTCCTTATTGGAAGCCTCATTCTTCCTTTTTCTAATGATCACTAGCTATTTACCATAGCCATGGTTGAAACCAATGACACACCAAATGGACTTCTCCCACCACAAGATCGACCCTTTATATCCTCTAGGATGAGAGATCAAATTCCAAATTCTCTTGATATATTCTATACATGATGCATGCTTCAAATGGTATGAATTCAACACAAATACTAAACTCATAGCCCTTATTTAACCTAGTCCCAAGAAATGAAGAAAAAAATGTGTTTCTATTTAGAGAGGGTGAGCTCCACTAGGACATAGACCAACTTTCTACCTTCATGTTAGACAAAAGGAAACCATTCTTAGATAGCATGGTTATATCTAGTATTCAATAGTCTCTTGTCACCTTAATGGGAATTAGACCCAATGAACCATAATTCAAGAGAGTCTTCATGATGAACATTGTTTTGTGTCATGTAGTATTCCTTTTTCCTTGAGGTCATTCGATGCCATATTTTCTTTTAGTGACATACAAGTAGGGAATAAAACTTCATTGTCCTCTTTAGTTTCAACATTATTGAAATCACCATTGAACAAATAACATGACTTGGGAATCTCGACAATCAACCAGTCTTATAAGGTTACCCTTTCATTTGCATCAATTGGAGCATATATATTGGATATGCAAAGCACATAGCTTTCAAAATCAAACATTGTCGAATAACATAGTTTAAGGGATCAAAACCATTTTGGATAATTGTTTCTTCCAAAATTACGGAAATTAGGGTTACAATATTGTTGTTACCTTCATCATGGTTATTAAAAAAAAATAATTCAACGAGATTACTTGAAGAAAAATCTTCCATAATAAGTCACATCATCAATATTTTTCCTCAGACAAGAAATGCACCATTTTTTATACGATGTAAATTACGACATACACTACACTCCTCACTTATAATAATGTGTGATGTAAATCACTACAATATTTCATTCACCTTCACTAAATCCATGAAAAACCAATCATTAAACAAAACCAATTAAAGGTACATTCAAAGGTACATTGATGATTCCTCCTTGAAAAGAATCCACACTTAGTTGACAATACCTAATTATTTCTTAATGGTTTAAACATTGGTTTCATATTCCACTAATGCTAATATCACAATTGAAAATAAATATATCACTCAAATAAATAATCATAAACCTCTATCAATATTCAAAATATATTTTTTAGAATTGAAAGGTCAAATTTCATCCGAGAGATATCATTGTGTCTTGTCCCATCTATCTTACCTTGTCTTACATTGTCTTGGTTGTATCATATCCTCTTGTTAGCCACAAATAAACTTGATCGTATCATCTCCTCTCCACTCCAAATTGTGTGTTTCTTAGAAAATACCCCCTATCCACTTCTATATTGATCCTTTTACCTAAAGCTAATGTATTTTCTCATGAAGACTAAGCTAACCCTTACCCAACATGAAGAATTTTTTTTGATCGTATGTTGGTTCTACACTAAACCAAATGAGCTTGGACATGGTCATGTATCTAGTGTTGAAGAATATTGGGAAAATTTAATGGATAGTTTGATAAACCTTTGGCAAGCACCTTGCCCATCTTAGCAATGAAATTAAGAGGTGCACCATTGAAAAAAAATTGTTTGGTAGGATAACATGGGATGCATGTGGTTAGATGATTCTACCATGAACATTATTCTTGTTTTAGGAGTGAAACAAAATCAATAGTTCATCCATATGAGCCTTGGTTAGAGTTTTATGGAAAGTTTCAACTCGTCTAATTAAGTCATTCGAGGAAACTTACTGCAATATTAGCAAATATTTGTGGAATTGGCCTTTGTAGAGACCTCCAGAGCAAGTCAGAGCATAAAGTGTATGTTGAAATAAGGAACAATAGTTGGAGGAAGAAGAATTCCAATTTGCAGGAAAATACTTTGAACCAGTATGGTCTTTTATCTAGTTTTTTTTTATCCAACCAATAATCTCTCATTCCCCTCAACCTGCACAACGCAAGTAAATCTCACCCCTTATCTACATCACAATCCCTTATTTTGTACCACTACCCTTCCTAGGATTCAACATAGGTCATATAGGAAGTGTTTGAGTTGTTTCTCTAGGAATTCCAACTAGAAAAATGGATTCTTCCACACTTATATACAAATGTATGTTCAATTGTCTTCAAAATTTGTAAACATTTGAAGGTACTCCTCCCACATGGTATCCTTGTTCTCCCATGTGGCATATTAAAGATCGTAGAAGTTCCAATGCACCTTTACCAAGCCAATGGATTTTTTCCTATCCACTTTGACTTTCTGATCCAGGATATACATTGGCTCCACTTGAAATTCTTCCTGATCTTTACCATATATTCTTCCATTTCCCTTATCAATTCTAGTAAAATAATGACTCTTTCTATTGTGTTATCCTACCTCATTTATGTCTTTCATTTTATTCTATAGAAGGATTGAAATGTGCTCATCTCCAATGATGCATGATACCCCTTACTGTAATAAAATTCAACCAAATGAAGGTAGTCTTCCCACTTGTAAGTTGTGTCCATTACATACATTCCCAACATATCTTCAATTTTCTGGTTAATCCTCTCCTTTTTCCCATCTAAATTAGGGTGATATGTTGTACTGGAATTCAAATTAGTTCCAACCCCCTTAAACAACCCATTCCAAAAATTGGAAGTGAATGAAACTATTGACTTAGGCACACCATGTAGGTTTGAAATTTCCTTCATATAATCTCTAGAATATTGACTTCCTTTTGAGTCATTTTCAGTAGAATAAAATGTGCATCCTTTGTAACATTGTACACCACTACCATGATGGAATTATTCTTGGAAAGTTGGTGAAAAAATCTATCGTAACTACCTCTCATTTCCATTGAGGAATGAGAAATGGCTATAAAAATCTTGTTGGATGTCTATGTTAAGTCTTCACCTTTTGACATTCCATGCACCTCGCTATGTAATCAACTACATCTTTCTTCATTCCAAGATTGAAATATTGGCCTCTAATTGCTACACATGTCTTCGAGTACCCTAGCTGGCTAAAGTATGGCACATTGTGCATCTTCCTTAAAACTAAGTTTCTTAACTCTTGAGAATAAGGAACATAAAATTTGTCCTTGAACAAGAGGATTTTTTCGTCGTCCATACTATAGTATTTAAATTTTAAAGTTATATTTCCCTACTATAAGGCTTTTTTAACTTGTGCATAATGTTGATTTGATTCTATAGCCTCCAAAATTATAGTTTTTAAATATAAAAAATATTTGCGAATGGTTGTATCATGCATTTCATGCACCCTTTTTCTAAGTGCATCATCCAAACATTCTCTTTTCCCTTGATGTACTTGATGTTGTACTAATATTCCCTCAAAAATTGTAAGAATCTAGTTTTTCTAGCATTTAGTGTTCACTTCTCAAACAAGTGTTTCAGACCACTATCATCTATCTTCAACTTGAATTTCCTACCAATGAGATAATGCCTCAACATTTTTAAGGCATGAACTATGCTTTCCAACTTTAATTCATGGGTTGCATAATTTCTTTCATGGTATTTAAAATTCATTCACTCATAACATATGACATGTGCATTTTGTGTAAGGACTCTACCAAGTATTTCCTTTCATGCATCTATGCACACAAAAAAATCCTCACCTCGATATGTGATCTTTAAAATAGGTGCACTCGTCAATAATTCCTTCAAGTACTAGAAACTCTGCTCGCACTTGGCATTCCATTCAAACTTTATTCCCTTTTTTTAGTGAAGTGATTGGATGTGAGAACTTGGAGAAACATTTAATGAATCTCATATATTATCAGGCTAATCCCATAAATGATCTTACCTCTAAAACATTATTTGGTCTAGGGCACCCTTTGATATTTTCAATTTTCTCAGGGTCCACCTCTTACATGATGTGGCCCAAATAATCGATTTTCCTTTGATACAAAGTGAACTTCCTTAAGTTGACATACAATTGTTGTTTTCTCAACAACTATAACACCATCCTTAAATGTTTCTCATTCTCCTCCTCTGTCTTGGATTAGATACGAATATCATCCAAGAAGACAATGACAAATTTTTCTTGGTAATATCTAGACACTCCACTCATTAGACACATAAAAGTAATCCATGCATTGTTTATGCTAAATGGCACCAAAAAAAACTATAATGTCCATACCTTGTCCACAATGTTGTCTTGTTTGTATTCTTTTCTCTAATTCTAACGTAATGCTAACTTGAACTTAGGTCAATAGAGGAAAATATCCTTTCTCCTTTAAGTTGATCAAAAATATCATCAAACATAGTCTTCCTTTTCTAATAGTAGAAACCCTTATGGCTATTATATGTAGACTTCTTCTTTTAATTCTCCATTTAGAAAAGATGATTTTATGTCCATCTGATACACTTTGATCCATTTGGAGCATGCATAAGCCAAGCACATTATGATTTCTTCCATTATTTCCATGGGAGAAAAGGTTTCATCAAAATCTATTCCTTCAACTTACCATATCATTTTCACACTATTCTTGATTTGTTTCTGGTTACCTGTCCATCTTTTTTTTGTTATCATAATTTCTCCTAATCATGGTCCTAATACCACCTTATTAAGGTGATTTAGTTATATGGACGGTTAATGGAGGTTATTTATCATTTTACTATATGTACTTACTTTGTAAATACATTAATGTGGAAGTTAATCGCTTATGCCTGTTATTGCCATCTCCTTTCTTGATTGGAAAAATATTTTATCAAAGCATGCAGGAGTTTGGAAGTGGCCATGAATAGTGAAATATAAATGGTCAATTTTTATTTCCTACTTTTTTTTGGGGATAAATTTAAATTGGATTAAATAACATGAAAAATATATGCATTTATTTTGTAAGTGATCTTACATTAGGGGGTTGCACTTATTTTGGGAGTGACTATAATTTGTTTTGTGAGTGAGAGGAAGCATTGTTCATCCTCATATATTGTGAATAGACCCACGGATCTAGTGAATCAAGGAGGTGGTGAATCGACTTCCGAATTTCTGAATATGAACCTACAGTTTGAAAATGTAACATACCTACAATACCTACTATTTTTTTCTATGACATTTGAAATCAATACCTACTATTTTGTAAAAAGATCGTCGAAGGTTTTTTTTTAATCAGTATTAGAGGTATTTAACGATACATGAGCAATAACCCATAGATATTTACGAATAAAGATAGTTAACCCTTAGTAATATTTTTTTTTAAAGTGCAA
>ML782298.1:215625-238091 GCA_009831015.1 Picea engelmannii
ATTTGTAATAACCATATCTTTTATATCTATGTAGAAATTAAGAACTAATGCAACGATTTGTAATAACCATATCTTTTATATCTATGTAGAAATTAGTTTGAGTTAATGGTTTATGGTAACTCCAAGGGTTCGCCGAAACCACAGACCTATCAATTTAATTGAGATTATTCAATATTCATTCTTGAATGTCTACCTTCAAATTTTATGTTAGGACAAAATCAACCAAAGACATCGACAGGGTTTTTTTCTAGTTAGATACGCCCATGTGCAATCATCTTACAATTTAGAGGTAAATATTTCGAGTCTTTCTATTAATTAAACTTTTAGTTTATTTTTGAGGTCACATTAGTTTACTCGATTTATACCGCTTTGATATTCTTCTGGTTATGATTTTTAGGGTAACATGGATGTATAAGGTACTTGAAAATCAAATTATTATTTTTATACAGTGATAATATGATAATCATATTTATGTCGACTACTCATAATATTCAAAGTAATCCCGTGTAAGAGATTAATAACTTACCCTCTTACCATGCGTTCATTACTTTATACATTACTGTTGGTTTATGATATTGTATTTAATAAATTTCTTTCGATATTATTTTAAATATGGGTCCCTTTTATTTTGCGAGGGAACCCATAAGACATTAGTGGAGTGTTCTCCATTTTTGTGATTCGTCGGCTCCTTCAAGATTCAGATCCAAATCATGAGGTTGACCAAAGGACAATGCGACCTTTCATTATCGCGTGTGTATTCCATACTACAACAATATTAATTAGAAGAACATGTTTAACCCTGCAAGAAAGGAATTACATTGTTCTCACTTCATAGGCACAGAGAAATTTTTGGGAAGGAAGGTAAGTCCATCTATCATTAAATATTTTTCCTTCATTCTTAACTTACAATTTACACCATACTAATCACCCTTGTTTCGTTTGCTACAGGTTGAAGTTCGTTGCTATGAAATCCTAGTTAATACACACAAAAGGTATTCAGGTTTCATCATTATAAATCCCTTCCAATATATGTCTATAATTATGTTCGATAAAACTATCTATAATTTATTTTTCAAAAGGGGATTTTCTATGTTTAAAAGGGTCTGGATTTCTTCTTTGACAATATAGTTAAAGAGTGGCCTATACGCACACACATATAGTCTATCTTCTCGCTGTCTAAATTATTGCATTTATTATATTTAAAAAATTTGTCTCTTACATTTGTTCATTCAAAGAGGATAGTTGGCAAGTCAAAATATCTGTCAATTTTGAATCCATTAGCATTGTTCGAGCCATTTCATGTGTAATTATAATCCATTATGATAATATTCTTTTGTCTCTGAACCACTCTCTAAGCCAATTTATGAATTCATACTCTCTTCCATTGTCATATATCTATCCAAACCTAATAAGTGTTCTTATGGATCCATCTATGTCCATAATGTCCAAGACTCTACTGCACATTGTCCATAATGTTGACCCATTTATCACTGTACCATCATGAAGTATTCACTACTACAACTTATTTTACTTTTGCTAATTGACTTTTCTGGATCTATCTATTCAAACTCTACAAGATGCTCAAAGGATGGTTCTTTGGTCTGTCACAACTATCACATAGAGTCCCCTTGTCTAATATTCATGTTACCTCAGATTCTCTAAGCCAGATGGCTCAAAACAATTCCTTCTTAGATGTGTATTCATCATCATCTCCATTGGTAGATTCATCATCTCTCTGAGGTTTGACTTCTTTTTTTATGTCCATGTATTAATCTTTCACTACAATGCTTGAAAGTACAATCTCTTCATAAAGTTCCTTATTTACCTGTCCTTTTATTTGAGTTGTTTTCCAATGATGTATTTCTTTTTCTCTATAGAATTTTCTTCATCTCGTTTTATTGCCAATCTTGCGATCTCTAGGACATGGTCTTTGTTCACCTGTTCTTCATGTTTTCTTATCCATACTTTCTTATATATGATATAAATGTTTTATTTCATGGAAGTATCGATCATGCTTCTACAATCACTAACTATGTATCCATAGTTATGAAATTTGTAACATTCAATGTTACGTGAGGCCACATAGACATTTCTTTGATAATCCTTGCAATCTGCAACCCTATGTCCAAAGTTAGTACAATAAAAACAATGACCATAAAAGAAATTTGCATACCTGGGAGTGAATGATCTTATTTGTGCCGTAGTCCTTCTGAATTTTTTCCTTGAATCATCATGATCATTATTGAAACTTCATTGTGGCTTCAACATGGATGATCTTCTTGAAGATGTATCTTCAATAGTTTTCTTAGATTCTGGTTGACCATGATTCCTTCCTTTGAGTACTTCTATATAACTCTTTCTATTTTATTCATTAATCTTATTTTCTAACAACCTAGAGTGCTTCTCTTCATTCTGTATAAATGATGTGGATGTTTCTATCTCTTGAACGTTCTGGTTGAGCTTGACTATTTCACTTCTCAATGTGACAATTTATTCTTCAAGCTTCTCAACCTCTTCTTCTTTCTTCATTATCTAAGACTTCATGACTTATTTTGTTCTTTTTGCTTCTTCAAAAATGTGAACACTTTCATTTTGTTTCATGAATTATTTCTTGAGTCTTTTGTTTTATTCTCTTAGTTCATCTAAATCACTAATCAATTCTGCTTCATAATTGTCTTCCTTTTCAATTAGTTTTTTTGTCACATTTCCTTCATGGAATTCTATTTCAGGCTGTCTTCATTTTTCACAATTAAAGCAAAACAACATACCTATGGTGATCATGTAATCTTCATCTTCTGAATATGTTTGACATGGTGAACATAATTCTTTATGATATGTATCTGCATCTTCTTCAACATTTTCTGAATCTACGATGGGTGAAGAATATATGTCATGTAACTTATCCCAAAGTTCTTTGGTTGATGAACATTTACCAACCTTTTCTCTTACCAGATTAGGTAATCCTTCCCAGATGAAAACCATTTTTATTTTGGTATTCTTCTTCAATTCCTTCTTGGCTAAAGTCTTTTTCCTTTTTGAACTATCATATCCTATAACAACTAATAGGAAAATATAATGTCCCTGTTCTTGTAAAAATACTTTCGTCCTTCTACTCCAAATCTCATACTTTAAACCATTCTCACCATTAAACATTAGTACTCCATTCTTAGAATAATCCATGATCTCCTTCCAGTGGTTAAACTGTTTCCTAAAGGAACCGACTCTGATTCCAATTGTTGGATTACTAAGAGGGCGGGTGAATCAATAATAGAGCAATTTAATATTTTTTCACCATAAAATGAAAGTGTTATATCAATGTATCATTTTCATCCAATAGTTGTAGACTAAATAAACAATAAATGAATGATCAATCACACACATACACAATATACCAATTTTTTACGTGGAAACCCAAAGAGAGAGAAAACCACATAGTGTTTTTTCTTATATGTCTTTAAGAAGTACATTAATTGGAAGCACCGCCTTCCTTTGTTTTCCAGCTGCAATTGGAAGGAGGCTCCAACCCCCTAGTTTCTCAGGATACAACATTAGGGAAGCTCCAACTCCCCAATTCTCTAGCTGCAACCAGAAGGAGGCTACAACCCCCTATGTTCTCCGACAACAACTGAAAGGTGGCTACAACCACCTGTTCTTTCCCCGTCCAACCTCCCTGATGTAAAAGTAGAATGATGGAACCACTGTCACACTATCACTGTGATATATATTGTTCTAAATCTATACAAATCAACCTGTAACAACATGTACCAATAGCATGTTCTAACATGTACCATACATCAACATATACAACAACATGTACCAATAGCATGTTCTAACATGTACCATACATCAACATATACCTCAACCTATACCATAAACAAATGCGTCAACCATGCACCAAACCTGTACAAATAACCTATCACAATAACATCTCCAAACAACCTGTAATCAACATGTACCATAAACAAGTGCATCAACCATGCACCAACCTATACCATCAATGAGTGCATCAACCACACACCAAATATGTACCAATCATGCATCAAATACACAAAAACTATGACTCATCAAGATGTATCAACATCATCAACTATACACCTCATGTATGTGCCAATTCATCAACTACTTGTCTCAACCATGTATGCAACATGTACCTCAACCAAAATCCTGCATCAATTTCATCATCCAAATCTGATATGATCACATATACCTCAAACAATATACCACAAGTCTGTATCTCAAACGATGTGTTAGAACCTCATTGTTATACAACCTCTATCTGTACCAATAACGTGAGCAACATACCTCAACAAAAATCCCTCAAACATGAACTAATACTAAACTTCAGTAGATCTGCCTTAGATCAACTCTATAACAAGCCATAAACTACCAAGAAGGAATCCAACATATTTACAAGGCAAAATCTCAACTTGATTCATAAATTAAACACTACACATATCAAAACCATACCCTTTTTTATTCTTGTAGTGTTTTGTTGCCACGAATCCAGTGCCGCGATTTTTCTGACACACTTTTTCTGCTGCACTTTTCCTGCTGCGATTTTTTTTCCACACTTTTTTTGCCGCACATTTTTTGCCACACTTTTTCTTCCACATTTTCTCTGCCACACATTTTCTTCTACACTTTTCCTGACGCACTTTTTCTGTCGCACTTTTTCTGCAGCAATTTTCCTGCCGCACTTTCTCTGTTGTATCTTTCTCAATCAATAATAGCTGCCCAAATAAGATTTCAAAAAAGTATATATTCAATGATATTCAAGTGTATTTTGAATGAGAGACCCTTGGCCCTTATTTATACTTTTATGTAGCTTCCTCAAGGGGTTACCTTCTAACCATCTTATCCCACTTTCATTTTTTAGGGTTAACCCACTTATAACCACTTGTCCACTTAACTTAACCACTTTCCATAATGAGTAAGTTCTTCATTAACTTTATTATTTAAATAATTTATTTTTCTTCCCCTTTGACTTATAGTACACTCATCACTTCATTAATTATTTAAATAATTTTTTCTTTGCAAACATTTTGACTACTTTGACCTTTTGGGGCTTTTAGATGACTCATGAGGGTTATCCAACTTCACATGGCTATAAATCTCTAACTATGAGGAGTTATGTGATGTTCCACATACCACAAGAAATGGCATGACATGTTCTATCCATCTAGAATAGTTTTACTTGTAAATATATCAAAACTCATATCATTATCCATCAAACAAACTTGGGTCCATTACCCAAACCTTTGTGCTACGAGAATTATCTACCATAATTTCTTCAAGGGTAGACATCAATGACAACCAACTCAATTAATACCATTGCACCTTTACCTGGGTGATGTCTCTGTTCCAAAGTATCATTTCTGTCTTATCTAAAATGCGTAGAGGTTCCACTTGGAACTCACCTTCTCGTTCTACGTGCATCATGTTCCAATTAATATTGTAAGTATGAGCATGAATGCATTTTTTTAACAATGAAATATGAAAGACATTATAAATGTTTAAGTTAGCATGAAGTGCTAGTGGGTATGCTACTGGTCCAACTCCTTCTAATACTTTAGAAATTCCACAAAAACTTGGTGCTAATTTAGAACAACTTCCTTATATTAGTGAAATATTTTTCACTTTAACTTTAAGTTAAGCATGTTCTTCAACATTATACTCTTTATGTGGCCTTTTTTGATCTGCATAAATTTTTTGTTCGTCCTGTGCAACTTTTAAATTTTGTTGCACCTTTCTAACTATTTGTTCCATTTCTTGGATCATATATGTTCCAACCATTAGTCGATAAACTAGGTTATCCCAAGTGACCGGAGTTGTACATTTTCTTCCATACAAAATGTCCAAGGGAATCTTTTTTGTTGAGGCTTGATAATCGTTATTGTATGAAAACTCAACTAAGTGGAAGTAATTTTCCCACTTAGTTGGTTTCTCACTTACATACATGCATACCATATCTTCAATAATATCATTTTTATGTTGTTTTTGTTCATACATTTGTGGATGATAACTTGTGCTAAAATTGAGATGAGTTTCTAAACCTCCAAGCAAAGTATTCTAGAAATTTGATGTAAACTTAACATCTCTATCTAAAATAACCACTTTAGGCACTCCATGCAACCTAAATATTTATTTCATGAAAATTTATGCGATATTAATAACTTTATAAGTAGATTTCACAGGTATACAATGAAAAAACGTACTTAAATTATCAATTACTACCATAATTGAGTCATGTTGTCTTTGAGTTTTAGGAAAACGTGTAATGAAATCCATAGAAATAACTTCCCATTTCCATTCTATAATAGGTAAAGGTTGTAATAAATATGTTGGATGTTGATGCTCCACCTTCACCTATTGATATTCTAAACATTTAGATAAATATTGAGTTGTTTCAAATTTCATATTAGGCCAATGAAATTGTTTCCTCAAAGTTGTTATTATTTTCTGATAACCTCGATGACCAAAATAGGGCTTCTTATGCATCTCACTTAAAATTAACAAATTTAAATCAATAGAATTAGGAACATAAATTCTATTTTTGAACCATAATACTCCATCTTTGTCAACACTGTATTTCGTCCCATTTGAATGTCTTTCATTTTTCAACAGTTTATGTATTGTCTTGACATATTCAACATCATTTACACTTGTATGTTTAATTCTATCTTTAAAATCACTTTTGGTTTTACTAATGCTTACCTCATAGATTGCACTAGCTCTTCAACTAAGTGCATCTGCTACTTTATTCTCCTTCCCTTTAATATTTTGGATTTTAAAATCAAAATCAATTAAAAAGGCTAACCATATTTCTTGTCGTGCATTAAGATCTTTTTGACTAAACAGTTTTTTTACACCACTACTATCCATTAATAACAAAAAAATTATTCCAATTAAGTAGTGTCGCCACATTTTTAGTGCATGAATGAGAGATGCTAATTCAAGATTAGGAGTTACATAATCTCATTCGTCCTCCTTTAATATCCGAGATTCATAACAAATTATGTGTCCATCTTGCAACAATACACCTCCTAAACCTTCTTTACTAGCATCCACAAAAAACAAAAATTATAAGGATCAACCACTTTGAGAATAGGTGATATAGTTAGTAATCCCTTTAATATGTCTAAATTTCCTTGACATTTCTGATACCAGAGAAACTTCACTCCTTTTTTGTACAATGATTTAATAACATATGCAATTTTTGAAAAACCTTCAATAAAACATTTGTAATAACTTCTAATTACCATAAAAGATCGTATATCTACTACCTTTTTAGGTACAAGCCATTCTATAATAGCTTTGATTTTTTCCGGATCTACTGGTATTCCTTCCTCTAAAATCACATGCCCCACATACTGTAATTTATTTTTATAAAATTTACATTTGTTGAACTTAACATACAATTTATGTTCACATAGAGTTTGTAATACTATTTTCAAATGTTCCTCATCTTCTTCTTTAGACTTCGAATAAATTAATATATCATTTATAAATATCAATATAAATTTGTCTATGTATTTTTTTAATATGATATTCATCAAGAACATAAAAGTTGTCGATGTATTTGTAATTCCAAAAGGAATTACTACAAACTCGTAACGTCCATAACGTGTTCTCAAAGTTGTTTTGTTCATATCTTCATCCTTTATTCTTATTTGGTGATAACCAGATATTAAATCCAACTTAGAAAATACTTTTTCTCCTCCAACTTAATCAAATAGATCATTAATTCTTGGTAAGGCATACTTGTTTTTAATCTTCATTTTATTCAGTTGATGATAGTCAATACACAACCTGAGGGTTCCATATTTCTTTTTGAAAAATATTATCTGTGCTCCCCATGGAGAAACACTTAGTCTAATATATCCTTTGCCCAATAATTTGTGGTTGGATTTTAACTTAGTGAATTAAGGGACACTCATTTTGTATGGTGCCTTTGATATTGCCGTAGATCTAGGTAGCAAATCAATAGAAAAATATCTCTCTTTACAAAGGTAGTTCTAGTATTTCTTCTGCAAATACATCCCAAAATTCTTGAAGAACAACACAATATTCTAACTTAGGTTTTCTTTATTCATTTAGTAAATTCATCACCTGAAAAACATATAGCTTCATACCTTTTCTAATGTACTTCTTCCATTGTAAGGATGGTATTTCTCTTATAGAAACATGCTTACTAATTCCCTTAATTGTTCTTGTTGTATCATTTTCATCTTTGTATGTGAATGATTTTTCATAACAGTCAAGCAAAAATGTGTGCACCTCCAATGAGTCCATACCTATAAGTATATCATATGATCCGAAAGATAATATATTTAAACTCACCTTAGTATTATGACCACTTATTTCTAATTTACAACTAGAAATGAACTCAATTACCTTTGTTTTAGCACCGGTTTCTAATTATACCAACCAAGATTTAGAATGTTTTACTTTTTCCACATTACATTAGTCTACCAAAGATTGAGTAATATAACTCAAACTTTCCCCTAGGTCTATTAAAATATAAACTTTTCTATCATGAATTTTACCTTCAATTTCCACAATGGTAGATTGATGATCTTCATGTCTCTCATCTAGAGCAACATTGATTGTATGAAGACTTTTGTCAATGTCTCCAACTATTGAAACTTCTTAAATATTTTGAACCATTATATTTGTAGAGTTTCGGTGTGGACAATTCCTTAATATATGTGGTTCACCACATTCTCAGAATTTTAATGGTTCTCTAGGGTTAGAAAATGTTTTCTTAAATCCCATATTGACTTATTGATTTCCTTCGTGTATTTGTGGTGAATTTTTGGAAAAATATTTTTCTTGATAACCTTTAGACATATTACAAAAAGGAGGTGGTTGGAAGATTTTCTTTTTTTGATTAATCTTGTCTTGTTTCTTTTCTCTCCATGCTTTTTTTATTTTTCAGACAGTTGTTTGTACTATTCATAACATATTTTTTCTTTTTGTAATACTTCATTCAGGGTTTTTGGATTATCAAACTCTATTCTATCTTTGTATGACTAAGGTAAACAATTTAAAAATCTGTAAATTTTCACTTTTTCATCTTTTATGTAAGGTATGAACCTTAACAGTTCTATAAATTTGGTAATCATATCTTCCATAGACATCTTTCCTAACTTTATCTCATAAAATTATTTGGTTTGTCTTTCATAATAACTTTAAGATAAATATTGTTTCTTAAAATATTCCCATTCCATTTTCTTTTCCTTTAAACATGTAACGTCCTCCTCGTTACGACAACCATTCTAATAACAGGTGCAATTTTTTTTGTGTGTGTGAGGTGTGTGCGCACGTGTAGAAGTAACAACACACCTGACTCTACGTCGCCACTCTACGACCAACAAGACGCAACCACGATGTTCAACACAAGAAGAATGAAGGCACACAATGAGTAACTGCAACAATATACGACCATAGGCATAAGGCGCACCACAAAAACATTAAGACATACCGAGGTGCATAGTAAGAACACGGAGGGAAGAGTCCATGGTGTTAGGGTTACTATTTCTGCACCGGAAAGCAGGGCATTTAGTCTTATGTCTTCTCGAAAGAAGATTAGACAGGCTCTTGGCCGACTGCTCAGGCAGAAACTAGTAGTCCGACCTAGAACAAGACGCAAGCAAGACGAACACAACAAGACGACCCCGCCATATCACAGTGACAACAGGCAATAAACGCCCCTAGACATAAGGCGTACAACTAGTAGTTGTAAGCAGAAAACGACACGAGGTGTTAAGTACAGTACATTCATAGAAGGAAGAATCCAACAGTAGAGTTTATTATTTCTGCACAGAAAAGAAGGGCTTTTAGTCTTATGTCTTCTCGAAAGAAGATTAGACAGGCTCCTGGCCGACTGCTCAGGCAGAAACTAATAAATCTTATAGGGAGTCGCAGTAGTGGTAACTGTGCCTTTAAACAGCCCGAGACTACTGATACAGCTCAGAGTGTGTCGTAATAGTGGAAACTGTGCCTTTAAACAGCCCGAGACTCTTGATACGACACTGGATTCCTTCCACCGGAAATACACACAGACATATATACTAAGCTACAAGAGGTGTTTATATCTCGCCCGACATAATCAGCCAAGCAACCAACGGAATACTATTAAGTACAACATAAACAAGAAGAACAAATACGTCCCTCATGGAAGGCGCATGACAAAAGGACTCCGACCACGAAACTCAAGTTCAACATTAATCAAAAGAACAACAACCCTCATTTACGAACTCCGCGTAATCTATTGTACTCAAATCAAGGTTATTACACGATATATGTTATTATTAATGATGGAAGTTACAATAACACTGCCATGAATTATTAAACACCTTTCATTTATCTCACATATCTGGGCCATGATCTTACAATTACAATACGTCGTATATGTTACATCCACCAAATTATAATGACCTTACTAGATAAAAACATTTCAAATATTCATGAGGAGCTCACTATTCGATGTCATTTAGGATCATAAATTTCCTTGTAATGTAATAAGTAACCTCATACTTAGCCTCCTATTTATAAATAACCTCAATATATGAATAACCTCATGCGTATAAATACTTATAAAAATTAAACTCATGTTTATTTATAACATACTACTATGAATAACATCATGTTTAAAAGTAACAATCATCATGTTTAAAATAACATCACATCAAAAAAATACCCAACATCATGTCAATACATAAAATAACCTCAATATATATAAATAACATCGGACTTTCAAAATAACAATATGACATCATAATTGAAAACGTAAATACATAAGAGCAACGACATTTAAATGACCATGTGTAAATATAACCATAATTAAAAAGAACATTGTACCAAATATCCATATTTTAAAATCTCAATATTTAAAAACTAATACATCTAAAATGAAAATATCGATAACAACATCATAAAAAAATATATAACTGTTATAGAGAAAGGCCAAAACGTGTGCACATACCAAGTAATCATGGTTTCTCTACTGTAGTCTCTGTGGAAGGTTTTGCAAAGCCACTAGTCAAAGTTTTTAGAGACAGTTTTATTTCCTTTCTAGAAAAATGTCCAACGTGGATCTCATCGTTAAACTAGAGAGAATGGCAGGTCTGAATGATTCAATACGAGTCCATGAACATTAATTATCACAGTTATCTCTGATTCGAACTAAAATAAAATTTTCAAACATTAAATCCAAATCTCAATATTCATTGGTGAACCGAAAACTAACAACATGAAATCCAAATCAAAATGGAAAGATTCATAAAACTAGAAAGGATGTTAACATAGACGAATTGCCAGGATTAAATGGACTGCCAGGTTAAAACGAATTGCCAGAAGGTAAAACGAAAACGAATTGCGAGGATTAAAATGAACTGTCAGGTTAAAACGATTTGCCAGAGATTAAAATGAGTTGCCAGAGGTTAAAAACGAATTGCCAGAGGTGAAAACGAATTGCCAGAGATGAAAACGAGTTGCCAAAGGTTAAAAACGAATTGTTAGAGGTTAAAATGAATTGCCAGAAATGAAAGCGAATTGCCAGAGGTGAAAACGAATTGCCAAAGATGAAAACGAGTTGTCAGAGGTTAAAAACGAATTGTTAGAGGTTAAAATGAATTGCCAGAAATGAAAACGAATTGCCAAAGGTTAAAAACGAATTGCCAGAGGTGAAAACGAATTGCCAGAGATGAAAACGAGTTGCCAGAGGTTAAAAACGAATTGCCAGAGGTTAAAATGAATTGCCAGAAATGAAAATGAATTGCTAGAGGTGAAAACGAACTGCCAGAGATGAAAACTAGTTGCCAGATGTTAAAAACGAATTGCTAGAGGTTAAAATGAATTGCCAGAAATGAAAACGAATTGCGAAAGGTTAAAAACGAATTGCCAGAGGTTAAAATGAATTGTCAGAAATGAAAACGAATTGCCAGATGTGAAAACGAATTGCGAGATGAATTTACAGGATCGAAACAACATTATCTTCAGTGAAATTTGCAGCAATAGTGAAAAACGAAATGCCCAATGAGTTAAAACCTTCATGATAAATAAGCAAAACAAATAGCATTCGAATTGCCATAATGGGTCCGAACCCTTTGGGCCAATAAATAAAACAGAAAGCATTCAAATTGCCCAAGGAAACAGAGTTTTCCTATCAACAGAGGTATAACATTCACAACGGTTACGCATTCACATGCATATCTAAACATACATACAAATGCATTCTACTCTACCAGAAGTAAAAATCATACCGTTGTCTTTCGCTTGCCTCGGATGACGTTCTGTGCTCCGTGCCGCTTCCCGCGCTCCGTGCTGCTCCTGCTCGCCGACCGTAGAGACCTCACCGGTACCTCCCAGCCAATCGCTAGGGGTACTCTGCTTCCCCCTTATCCCCCTGAGCCGCAAAGGGGCCACAAGATCCAGAGATAAGACTAGCTTTTCATCTCACCTCCAAGGCGGAGCTACCACTCCAATACAGCTGAGAAATTCCCAACTCCTCACAAGCAAACAGTCAAGCCACAATCTGGCAGTGTAACATTACGCTCATTGTTCATCCCCTTCTTCCTTCTTTTCCCTTTCTTTTATAGAAATTTGAGACCCACCTACTTTCCTAAATCATTATTAATTTAATTTTTAATGACAATCCTCTAAAAATTATCTGTCGTCCAAGTGTCACTCATCCCCCATGTTTCTCCAAAAATTAATTTCTTTTTAATAATTAAAAGACTCATTTCCCTCACCCCCCTTTAGTCGCTCCTAAAATTACTCCTAGAGTTCCTAGATCCCCTCTCTTACTTTTAATAACATTCCTAAAATGAAGTTGTCAGAATTTAGTTCATTTTAGTAACTCCTTAATTGCTGATTCCTTTTTGCTTTTTACCCTATGTCCCCTACTTTCCATTATTAAGTTTCCTTTATTACAAGTTTCCTTAATTTTATTATTTATTTCTCTCTTTTTTATTTTTAAACCCAAAAGATAAATGCGCTTATTAATCCTTTCTATATTTTTAAATTCATTACTTKTATACWCTCACATGTTTTTTTTTTAACTTTATATTCCTTTTTACCATTAACACCACGTATTTTWATTAATTTATTCCCTTTCTTCACTTTACCCCCTTTAATTTTAAGAAGACTTTAATTAACACCTAGGAGGGTTTTAGTTTACGCCCTTATGTTTATTTTTGTAGGATCTTTTCTTAGGGCTTGTCAAAATTTTATCTTAGAGATGTTTTATATTCTAGGTTTAGACTCCAACTGGGTGACAATCAATTAGGGGAGTCGTTTTGAGAAATTCTAAAGGCGTTAAGGTCTCAGGGTCATCTAGGTTGTCTCATCATCATCATCAAGGCGACGTGCCCTTCAGGACACACCACGTGCTCCAAGGGTGCCAATCGTCTTGTTAACTTCTGTTGTGAAACATGCCCTTCAGGATGCACCACGTGCTCCAAGGGTGCCACTCATCGAATTGTATTTCTTTGCACGATGTTCCCTTCAGGATGCACCACGTGCTCCAAGGGTGCCACTCGCTGACTTGACTGATTGGTAGACATCTATAACCCCTGGAGTCAAAACTCCGCCAGGTGAACTTGTGGGAGACTAAGGGCTCTAAGGAATAAGGCCCCCGCCTTATTGCATGCCCTTTAGAATCATCGTGAGCGACTGTCGCAGTTTGCCCTCACGGCATCGTGGATCCTCTCGAACTAGGTAATTGTTAACCTACAGTTCGAGCCACGACAGGAGTGCTAGTAGGCTGTGGTAGGGCTACTGTCCACACCTCTCCCTCAACCTCTCTGGAAATCATGTGTGGCCCCTTTACTCCATATGTGAGTCTGGTCGGCAAACTATCATCAGCCTGCATCATCAACCATCGTGTCAGAACGTCAACAACATATCATAAAATCAATATCATATCATCAAAACAAAGCAATATCACCGTAAATGAATCAACCCCAATAGCACACTCCCTGACTCAATCCAGAGTCCAAGGGGGTTCCACCGATGCCTCTGCATCCTCAAGGTCTCAAACCCTGCACACTCAATGAAACTGAGTCAGCAGCACCTGTCTACATCAAAGTAGTAAAAACATCCTGTCATCTATTTTAACGCATCATAATGAAGGATAAAAGTTTTATCATCATAAAAATCCAGATCACTTGCGAGCAAGTGTCCTCAAATAATAGGTTTTCTCAGTGCGCTAGAGCGGGATGTTACATACACCCCCTCTTGGTCTAAACTTTGTCCCGAAGTTTCTTAGTATAAATGCTGAAACAAAAGTACCACGATAGCATAAGTACCACAGTATCATAAGTTTATCTATCAAACAAAAATGGAAACTGCTGGCGCATTTCATATACGTCCTCCCAGGTCGCCGAGTGCAGACTATAGTTGTCCCACTGGACCTTGACCTGATCTACCGTTCGACGTCATAACTGTCGAACGCAATGATCTAAAATGCGAACTAGCTCAGCCGTGAGCACTCCCTCGTCCAATACCTGCAAGGAAATCATGTCAATCACGTGTGTAGGATCACTAATATAATGTCTCAAAACAGATACATGAAAAACATTGTGCATACGCCTCAACGAATTAGGCAAGGCTAGTCGATAGGCCACGGGCCCCTTTCTATCCACAATCTCAAAAGGTCCCACGAACCTAGGAGAGAGTTTAGCTCCCTTTCCAAACTTGATTGAACTCTTATGCGGTTTAACCCACAAAAAGACTCGATCGCTGACCTCATAACTACGGTCGACTCGGTGCGCATCGGCATAACTCTTCTGTCGATCATGTGCTTCTTTTATCCTTTGTCTTATGGGTTGCATTTGCTCTTCCATTTCTTGGGTCACTTCTGGTCCCACCAGGACCCTATCCTCAAGCCGATCCCAACTCAAGGGCATCTGAAACGGTCGCCCATAAAGGAACTCAAAATGCACCATCTTTATGGTGCTCTGGTAACTGTTGTTGTAAGCGAACTCTACTAGAGGCAAGAATTCCTCCCAACGCTTTTGTTGGTCCATCACGTACATGCGCAAAATGTCTTCCAAGGTTTGGTTTGTTTGTTCGGTCTTTTCGTCAGTCTCTGGGTGATACGCAGTACCAAAGGTAAGTTGAGTTCCCAAGGCCTCTTGGAAGCTCGTCCAAAATCATCCGGTAAACATCGTTCCTCGATCGGATATAATCTTCTTGGGCATGCCATGCAGCCTCACAATCTCACTGATGAAAACTCTCGCTATGTCACGTGCCTGATACATCATACACACAGGAACAAAGTGAGCACTCTTCGTCAGAGTGTCTACTACTACAAAAATCAAGTCGTGTCTCATTGTCGTCAGTGGCAATCCAACAATAAAATCCATCAAAATAACTTCCCATTTCGATTCCGGATTAGCATGTCATTGAAGTAATCATGCCGGGTGTCTATGTTCAACCTTTACCTGCTGACACTCGAGACATCTAGCCACAAAGTGGACTATGTCGGCCTTCATTCCCTTCTAGAAGAATAAGGGTTTAAGGTTTTCCCTCATCGTCGTAACTCCTGGGTGAGCCATGTAAACTGCTCTATGAGCCTCGCTCAGGATCAACATCCTCAACTTGTCGTTTGGTGGTATGTAAATCCAACCTCTAAACCTCAATAACCCATCGCTATCAAAGGAAAATCCTTCATATTGCGGTTCCATCATTGTGTTTAGTCCGATAAAATCCTCGACTTCTTTGTACCAGTCATCGTCTCGCTGTAAAGTGAGAATCTTCTCATGTAGATTCATCTGAAGAGGCAACACCAAAAAGATGCGTGGCCTCCGACTCAAAGCATCCGCCACCCGGTTCACTGTTCCCTTTATGTAAGTAATCTCAAAGTCGTACTCGCTAAGCAATTTCGACCAATGTCATTGTGGCACGTTCAGGTCGCTTCGCGTGAAAATGTGTTGTAGTCCACGATGATCAGTCTTTAATTCAAATTTTTGTCCAACAAGGTAGTGTCTCCAAACCTTCAGGGAATAAACGATGGCTAATAACTCCAAATCGTGCGTCGCGTAATTCTCCTCATGCCTTCTCAGTTTTCTCGAAATGTAAGAAATCACTCATCCGACTTGCATCAAGACTCCGCCTAACCCTTCCTTGGATGCATCAGTGCATACCAAGAAGTCTACATCCATGTCAGGGACCTTTAGTATCGGCACTATTGTTAACAACTCTTTAAGCCTCCGAAATGCTTCCGCACATTTCTTTGTCGAAACAAACTTCTTGTTTTTCTTCTGCAATTCTGTGATCGGATTTGCTATCTTCGAAAAACCCTCGACCAACCGTCGATAGTATCCCGCTAAACCCATAAAACTACGCACTTCTGTGATATTAGTCGCCATAGGCCATTCCATAATAGCCTCAACCTTGGTTGGATCCATGGCGATACCTTCACCAGAGATGACATGCCCTAAGTAGTGAATCCTCGATTGATAAAAAGAGCATTTGGACAACTTCCCATACAATTTGTGCTCTCACAAACACTGTAGTACCAAGCGCAAGTGCTCGTCATGCTCCTCCGTTGTCCGAGAGTAGATCAAAATATCGTCAATGAATACTTGGACGAACTTGTCCAAATACTCGCGGAACACCCCATTCATCAAACTCATGAATACCCCTGGGGCGTTTGTCAATCCAAACGGTAAAATAGTAAACTCATAATGTCCAAATCTCGTCTTAAAAGCGGTCTTAGGGACGTCATCCTTCTTGATCCGTAACTGGTGATACCCTGGTCGCAAATCGATCTTGGAGAACACCATCGCACCCTTCATTTGATCGAATAGATCATCAATTCTTGGTAAGGGATACTGATTTTTTATCGTAGCCTTGTCCAGTTGATGGTAATCAATGCAAAGCCTCCATGATCCATTCTTCTTCCGAATGAAAATAACTGGTGCACCCCATGGTGACACACTAGGGCGTATCAGTCCCAGGTGTAGCAACTCCTTCAGTTTCATTTTCAACTCTTGCAACTCCGGGGTCGACATCCGATAAGGATTTCTTGCTATCGGTTCAGTCCCTGGTTTCAAGTCTATGGTAAAATCAAATTCTCTTTCTGGCGGCATCCCAGGTAACTCCTCTGGAAACACGTCTGAAACCTCCTTCACCACCACAAGGTGTTCTAGACCTTCTGCTACTCCTTTTTCGTTTAGGGCAAGGATTGCATAAAGCTTGCACCCCTTGTGCATACTCTTCCGTAACTGTAAGGAAGAGACGAACCTCAGGGATACTCCATGGTTCCATCCTACAATCACCCGTCTATGTCCTTCTTCATCGACCAAGCTCAACCTCTTTGTATTACAGTTGAGTATCGCCTCATGCATTTCCAACCAATCCATACTGATCACGACGTCATAAGATCCTAAGATCATGACGTACAAGTTGACCCTCATGACAAACTCTCCCAGGTTAAGGGCATAGCACGTAACCCTTCCTCGAACCTTCCGTTTGGCTCTCGAAGCCATCTCTACGAAGCTAAACTCATCCTGTTCGACTGCCTTGACCTTAATACATTTTAGCGCTGCACCATAAATGAAACTCTCTGTAGCTCCTGGGTCTATCAAAATACTAAGGGTCTGGTCAGCGACAGTACCTGTCGTCTCGAGCATAGTCGACTGGTGCTCTTCCTAGCAGTTATTCACCACTGCATGTATCCGATGGGCCTTGCCCATATCTCCCAGTGCAGCAGGTCCGACTGATTCGGACGCTCTGGTCCTCTCCACAGGACAATCACGCTGGTAGTGTGGCTCCCCACACGTCCAACACCCCTTCTTCGGCCCAATAGTATTGGTACCCGAAGTAGAGGATGACGACCCACTGGCCTAGAAACCCGGTCTGTTCTACTGAACAGGCCTAAACTGCTGCTACTGCGGGCGATGCTGCTACTGGTTCTGTGGTCCTCGATAAGGTGTCCGCTGTTGAGGCAGAGGTCATTGTGGTGTAGAAAAAGTGGATCCCCTCTGGAAGCCTCGATATCCCGACATATGTCTCGCTGGTGTCTGTTGCTGCAGCGTACCAGATGAACCCTGCCCTGCAGGTCTCTCTGGAGTCTTAGCCTGACCCCCGCTAATAAGCTCCTCCTCTACTATGAGGGCCTTTTGGACAGCGTCATGCAAGGTTTGAGGCATCAAGATCCTAACCTTTGCATGCAGGCTGCCATTAAGGCCAAACATGAACTTGTTGACCTTGAGCTTCTCTGTGTTAAGGTGCAGAGCATACCGAAGTAGCTCCATAAAATGTGCCTCGTACTCGGGCACCGTACGACCTCCCTGTCGTAATGCGTTGAACTCATTGAGCTGACTCTCAATGAATTCCTCTGAAAGATACCTCTCCTGGAACCGTTCCTCGAACAGTTCCCATGACATATCTTCGACGGCCATGTTCAGCTGTGGTAGGAGCATCTTCCACCATAAAAGAGCGCTCCCATTTAGCTGAAAGACCACCATGCGGACCTTCATGTTGAAGGTATAATCACTAAGTGCGAAGTACATCGCCATATTCTCCAACCATGCCTCAGTGGCTGCGTCATCCAGAGCACCAAATAACTCGAGAAATTTCACCTTCTCAAGTTCAAGGTGAATGCTACCTGTAACAGCTGGTGCGCGCGGAGGAACCTCAGCAGGTGTCAGGTCTCTGTCCAATCGGCTGATCAACGCCTCAGACATGCGCTGAAAAGATCTCGTCATCTCCACGACATTGACGACTGTGATTTACTCCTGTCCAAGAATCTGCTCGCCTCCCTTGGGGTTAGATCCCTCAGGCGTGGATGCTGCTGGAGGCATCACGCCGCCTCCCCTAGCACCCCATCATCTTCCTCCATAGCATCCTCTAACCATGATTACCTGCATGCACACAATCAACTCGATCAGCAGCAGTATAATCAATCCAATCACGTCAACGAAAGCTGTAGCGAATCCCAAGTCATGGGTCGAACCTGGCTCTGATACCATATGTAACATCCTCCTCGTTACGACAACCATTCTAATAATAGGTGCAATTTTTTTTTTTTGTGTGAGGTGTGTGCACACGTGTAGAAGTAACAACACACCTGACTCTACGTCGCCACTCGACGACCAACAAGACGCAACCACGATGTTCAACACAAGAAGATTGAAGGCACACAACGAGTAACTGCAACAATATACGACCATAGGCATAAGGTGCACCACAAAAACATTAAGACATACCGAGGTGCATAGTAAGAACATAGATGGAAGAGTCCATGGTGTTAGGGTTACTATTTCTACACCAGAAAGCAGAGTGTTTAGTCTTATGTCTTCTCGAAAGAAGATTAGACAGGCTCTTGGCTGACTGCTCAGGCAGAAACTAGTAACCTGACCTAGAACAAGACGCAAGCAAGACGAACACAACAAGACGACCCTGACATATCACAGTGACAACAGGAAATAAACGCCCCTAGACATAAGGCGTACAACTAGCAGTTGTAAGCAGAAAACGACACCATGTGTTAATTACAGTACAGTCACAGAAGGAAGAATCCAACAGTAGAGTTTATTATTTCTGCACAGAAAAGTAGGGCTTTTAGTCTTATGTCTTCTCGAAAGAAGATTAGACAAGTTCCTGGCCGACTGCTCAGGCAGAAACTAATAAATCTTATAGGGAGTCGCAGTAGTGGTAACTGTGCCTTTAAACAGCCCGAGACTACTGATACGGCTCAGAGTGTGTCGCAAGAGTGGAAACTGTGCCTTTAAACAACCCGAGACTCTTGATACGACACTGGATTCCTTCCACCGAAAATACACACAAATATATATACTAAGCTACAAGAGGTGTCTATATCCTGCCCGACACAACCGGCCAAGCAACCAATAGAATACTATCAAGTGAAACATAAACAAGAAGAACAAATACATCCCTCACGGAAGGTGCATGAGAAAAGGACTCTGACCACGAAACCCAAGTTCAACATTAATCAAAAGAACAACAACCCTCATTTACGAACTCCGCGTAATCTATTGTACTCAAATCAAGGTTATTACACCATATATGTTATTATTAATGATGGAAGTTACAATAACACTGCCATGAATTATTAAACACCTTTCATTTATCTCACATATCCGGGCCATGATCTCACAATTACAATACGTCGTACATGTTACATCCACCAAATTATAATGACCTTACAAGATAAAAACATTTCAAATATTCATGAGGAGCTCACTATTCGATGTCATTTAGGATCATAAATTTCCTTGTAATGCAATAAGTAACCTCATATTTAGCCTCCTATTTATAAATAACCTCAACATATGAATAACCTCATGCGTATAAATACTTATAAAAATTAAAATCATGTTTATTTATAACATACTACTATGAATAACATCATGTTTAAAAGTAACAATCATCATGTTTAAAATAACATCACATCAAAAAAATACCCAACATCATGTCAATACATAAAATAACCTCAATATATATAAATAACATTAGACTTTAAAAATAAAAATATGACATCATAATTGAAAACGTAAATACATAAGAGCAACGACATTTAAATGACCATGTGTAAATATAACCATAATTAAAAAGAACATTGTACCAAATATCCATATTTTAAAATATCAATATTTAAAAACTAATACATCTAAAATGACAATATCTATAACAACATCATAAATAAATATATAACTGTTATAGAGAAAGGCCAAAACGTGTGCACATACCAAGTAATTGTGGTTTCTCTACTGTAGTCTCTGTGGAAGGTTTTGCAAAGCCACTAGTCAAAGTTTTTAGAGACAGTGTTATTTCCTTTATAGCAAAATGTCCAACGTGGATCTCAGCATTAAATTAGAGAGAATGGCAGGTCTGAATGATTCAATATGAGTCCACGAACAGTAATTATCACAATTATCTCTGATTTGAACTAAAATAAAAATTTCAAACATTAAATCCAAATTTCAATATTCATTGGTGAACCGAAAACTAACAACATGAAATCCAAATCAAAATGGAAGGATTCATAAAACTAGAAAGGATGTTAACGCAGACGAATTGCCAAGATTAAATGGACTGCCAGGTTAAAACTAATTGCCAGAAGGTAAAACGAAAACGAATTGCCAGGATTAAAATGAACTGCCAGGTTAAAACGATTTGCCAGAGATTAAAATGAGTTGCCAGAGGTTAAAAACGAATTGCCAGAGGTGAAAACGAATTGCCAGAGATGAAAACGAGTTGCCAAAGGTTAAAAACGAATTGTCATAGGTTAAAATGAATTGTCAGAAATGAAAACGAATTGCCAGAGGTGAAAACGAATTGCCAGAGATGAAAACGAGTTGCCAAAGGTTAAAAACAAATTGCCAGAGGTTAAAATGAATTTTCAGAAATGAAAACGAATTGCCAGAGGTTAAAAACGAATTGCCAGAGGTGAAAACGAATTGCGAGAGATGAAAACGAGTTGCCAGAGGTTAAAAACGAATTGCCAGAGGTTGAAATGAATTGCCATAAATGAAAACGAATTGCCAAAGGTGAAAATGAACTGTCAGAGATGAAAACGAGTTGTCAGAGGTTAAAAATGAATTGCGAGAGGTTAAAATGAATTGCCAAAAATGAAAACGAATTTCCAGAGGTTAAAAAAGAATTGCCAGAGGTTAAAATGAATTGCCAGAAATGAAAACAAATTGCCAGAGGTGAAAACGAATTGCTAGACGAATTTACAGGATCGGAACAACATTATCTTCAGTGAAATTTGCAGCAATAGTGAAAAACGAAATGCCCAATGAGTTAAAACCTTCATGATCAATAAGCAAAACAAATAACATTCGAATTTCCAGAATGAGTCCGAACCCTTTGGGCCAATAAATAAAACAGAAAGCATTCAAATTGCCCAACGAAACAGAGTTTTCCTATCAACAGAGGTATAACATTCACAACGGTTACCCATTCACATGCAGATCTAAACATACATCCAAATTCTATGCTACCAGAAGTAAAAATCATATTGTTGCCTTTCGCTTGCCTCGGATGACGTTCCACGCTCCGTGTCGCTTCCCGCGCTCCGTGCTGCTCCTACTCGCCGACCGTAGAGACCTCACCGGTACCTCCCAGCCAATCGCTAGGGGTACTCTGCTTCCCCCTTAGCCCCCCGAGTCGCAAAGGGGCCACAAGATCCAGAGATAAGACTAGCTTCTCAACTCGCCTCCAAGGCGGAGCTACCACTCCAATACCGCTGAGAAATTTCCAACTCCTCACAAGCAAATAGTCAAGACACAATCTGGCAACGTAACGTTCCGCTCACCGTTCATCCCCTTCTTCCTTCTTTTCCCTTTCTTTTATAGAAATTTGAGACCCACCTACTTTCCTAAATCATTATTAATTTAATTTTTAATGACAATCCTCTAAAAATTATCTACCATCCAAGTGTCACTCATCCCCCACGTTTCTCCAAAAATTAATTTCTTTTTAATAAT
>ML782298.1:238192-276567 GCA_009831015.1 Picea engelmannii
TTACCCCCTTTAATTTTAAGAAGACTTTAATTAACACCTAGGAGGGTTTTAGTTTACGCCCTTATGTTTATTTTTGTAGGATCTTTTCTTAGGGATTGTCAAAATTTTATCTTAGAGATGTTTTATATTTTAGGTTTAGATTCCAACTGGGTGACAATCAATCAGGGGAGTCGTTTTGAGAAATTCTAAAGGCGTTAAGGTCTCAGGGTCATCTAGGTTTTCTTATCATCATCATCAAGGCGACATGCCCTTCAGGACGTACTACGTGCTCCAAGGGTGCCACTCGTCTCGTTAGCTTCTGTTGCGCGACGTGCCCTTTAGGATGCACCACGTACTCCAAGGGTGCCACTCACCGACTTGTATTTCTTTGCACGACGTGCCCTTCAGGATGCACCATGTGCTCCAAGGGTGCCACTCGCTGACTTGACTGATTGGTAGACATCTATAACCCCTGGAGTCAACACTTCGCCAGGTGAACTTGTGGGCGACTAAGGGCTCTAAGGAATAAGGCCCCCGCCTTATTGCGTGCCCCTTAGAATTATCGTGAGCGACTGTCGCAGTCTGCCCTCACGACATCGTGGATCCTCTCGAACTAGGTAATTGTTAACCTATAGTTCGAGCCACGGTCAGAGTGCTAGTAGGCTGTGGCAGGACTGCTGTCCACACCTCTCCCTCAACCTCTCTAGAAATCATGTGTGGCCCCTTTACTCCATATGTGAGTCTGGTCGGCAAGCTATCATCAGTCTGCATCATCAACCATCGTGTCAGAACGTCAATAACATATCATAAAATCAATATCATATCATCAAAACAAAGCAATATCACCGTAAATGAATCAACCCCAATAGCACACTCCCTGACTCAATCCGAAGTCCAAGGGGGTTCCACCGATGCCTCTGCATCCTCAAGGTCCGAAACCCTGCAGACTCAATGAAACTGAGTCAGCAACACCTGTCTACATCAAAGTAGTAAAAATATCCTGTCATCTATCTTATCGCATCATAATGAAGGATAAAAGTTTTATCATCACAAAAATCCAGATCACTTGCGAGCAAGTGTCCTCAAATAATAGGTTTTCTCAGTGCGCCAGAGCGGGATGTTACAAAACCCTTGGCTAACTTTAAGTCCTGCCACCATATACTAGATTTACCTTTCACATTATAGATGGTCATCCTCACTTTCATATTGCTAGAGTAATTATACATATATAAATACTTCTTTATATCTAATAATCAAGCTTTTGCCTTTCCTAGTTCTAAATTCTCCATCAAATGTTGAAGTTTTAATTTTCTTAAATTCTCCATCTAAGTGATCCATTTTCTTTCTTCTCTTCACTGTAGATACTTTATTTTTAGTCATGTGTGTATCATTAGATGAATTGTTATCTTTTTCGGTTTATTTGCTTGAATCTTTTATAGAATTTTTACCAACTTCCTCATCCATGTCATTATTCTTTGGACTCTTTTTCATTCCCATACTTTGTAGAAAAAAATCATTTATTTCCTATTGTTCTTCCTGCTTTCTTCAATTTTTCATTATCTACTGTAAAATTTTGTAACTCTACAATAAGGTTCCTCATTGTTTCTAGAACATGTGTTGTTGAACTACTTTCACTAAGATGTTTTGGATCTCTAGGAAGTTGTTGATTATTATTTTCTTCTTGCTTTTACTCTTTGCCATTTTGTGTGGACATGATTACAATTCTTGAATAAATATTTTGTTTGTAACAATGAACAATTTTACTTTGTTAGTTTTTCCTTCAAACAAGTTATACTTCATTCTAGTGCCCATCAAGGTTTGAGCGCTACAACCTATAGCTCTGATACCATATTTAACATGCCTACAATACCCACTATTCATTTTTATATAACAATTGAAATCATTATCAAATATGTACAAATAGATTATGATCATGCAAAAGAATGAATCCTTTGCTACAAGATTTGTCTTATTGTCATCACTTTGTTCATAACTAAAAAATCAATTATGAATCCTATTATAGTCAATTTTCTATGGTAATAAATAATACCATGAAACAAAAATATTAAGTCTTCATGACCTAAAATCCTACGACAAGGTGAGGATATAGGTTTACTAAAACCCCAAGGTTTCATGGTTTTCTTGATACATCAAACAGATTAGTAATACGATGGTTGGATTACTTCAAAGTTGACAACTAGCAAGTGGTACTCTAGTTGAATTTGAAGTGAGATGATTGTTGTAAAGTACACACCCCACTACTCATTTAAAAACTTTCATTCCTGGTCTGCTACTCCATGGTTTACACCAATCATGTGAGTCCGCATTTCCATGTTCAGAGGACTTCTCTACAGTCTAATAAATATGAACCCTTCTTACTGAGTGAAGTACATATTATTGGCTTGAGGATTCTCCTTGTATTTCATGACGAGAAAGTGAGGTTTATATTTGATTCCTATTTCTTTTACACATTGATAAGCTCATATGATTGTTCATCTGGATATCTCCTTCTCTGGATACTATATAACTTGTTCTCCAACTTGGTTTCATATCAAGATGCTACATTTTAATCTCAGAATTAGTTTAATGTGTTAAGCTCGTTTCCGAAGCTCACGGTTCACCTCATCGATTCCATCGACCATTATATTATTCAATTAATATGGTTCTATTAAATTTTTTTTGAAATGATATCGTTCTTAATCTACCTCATTACTCAGAAATTATCCTTTAAATTTAGGATTTTACCTGTTTCTTCTCCTGTTCTTTTTTGTTTATTTACACTCCTCATAACTTCTGTAAAAAGACGTTGCAGGTTTTGTTTTTATCAGTATCAGAGGTATTTCATTATATATGAGAAATAACACATAGATATTTACAAATAGATATATCTAACCCTTAGTAATTTTTACTTTGAAAATCTCAAACAAGTGAGGTCTTGAATCAAATGCCAATGTTTTTGGGACAATCTTCTTTTGTTTTATCTATCAAAGAAATGGTTGTTTAGTTTTCTTTGAATGTTGAAGCATTTAAGACTAAAACTATAGTTTTATAATATGTCTATCCTGTGATAGGAATGAATGAAACAATTTTTAATAACCATCTATGTTATATCTACGTAGAAATGAGTTTGAGTTAATGGTATATGGTAACTCCAAGGGTTCCCCGAAACCACAGACCTATCATTTCTACTAAGATTATTCAATACACATTCTTGAATGTCTACCTTCAAATTTTATGTTAGGACAAAGTCAGCCAAAGGCATCCACAAGGTTTTGTTCTAGTTATATACGCCCCTGTGTAGTCATTTTACAATTTAGAGGCAAATATTTGGAGCCTTTCTATTACTTAAACTTTTTGTTTGTGTTTGAGATCACATCAGTTTACTCCTTCTTTTATATCTCTTTGATATTCTTTAGATTATGATTTTTATGATAGCATGGATGTGTAAGGTACTCGAAAATTGGATTACTTTTTTTATATAGTGATAATATGCTAATCATATTCATTTTGACTAATAATATTCTGAGTAATCTTGTGTAAGAGATTAATAACTTACTATGTTATCGTGCGTAATACGCTATAATTTACTGTTGCTTTATGATATTATATTTAATAAATTTATTTGGATATTATTTTAAGGATGGGTCCTTTTTATTTTACCGGGGAACCCATCAGACATTAGTGGAGTGTCCTCCATTTTTGTGCTTCGTTGGCTCCTTCAAGATTCATATCCAAATCATGAGGTCGACATAGGTACTCAATTTTATTCTATTTTAAATGATAGTGCGACCTTTCATTATCACCTTTGTAGTCCATACTACAACAATATTAATTAGAATAACATGTTTCACCCTGCAGGAAGGGAATTACATGTTCTTGAATTCACAAGGAAATATAACTTTTGGGGAAGTAAGGTAAATCCAGCTATCATTAAATATTTTTCCTTCATTCTTAACTTACAATTTATGCCATACTAATCACCCTTGTTTTGATTCCTATAGGTTGAAGTACATTGCTATGAAATCTTAGTTAATATAAGAAAAAGTTATTCGAGTTTCATCATTATAAATCCCTTCCAATAAATGTATGTAATTATATTGGATAAAACTACCTACAATTTGTTTTTCAAAAGAGGATTTTATCTGTTTAAAAGGGAATGGATTTCTTCTTTGAAAATGTAGTTAAAGAGTGGCATATATAAATATATATACTATATCTTCTAGTTGTCTAAATTTTTTCATTTATTATATTTAAAAAAAATGTCTCTTACAATTGTCCATCCAAAGAGGACGGTTGGAACGTTAAAATATTTCACAATCATTCAAATTATAAAAGTAAATTGTCTAAATGAACTCAAACACAAATTTCCATAAATGGAAATTATTAATTAAAATGTTTAATATTTGAGGATGTTACAGAAAGTTGATCTAAAAAAAACGAACCTCCAGTTTGAAAGTTGATTCGACAATGAATGTGTGGAAAATAGATTGTAGTTTGAAGCATGGGGAATGACAATTTGAAGGCATCCGAGCTCTGGTAAAGGAACGAACCCGATGTGAAATAGAAGTTTGAACACACAAATCTTATGACCTGCGTGTCTTCTCATTCAAGGAACTTGACTTGGTAATTTGAACAATCTAGACCGGACCTAGTAAAGAGACCATCAATTTGATGTGTGACCATAAGTTTAAAACAAGAAACCCCAACCATATTTTGTTCCTCGTAAAGCATGAGGAAATCGACCTGCAATTTTGATGAAGACACCCCAAGCAATTTGGACAAGTGTGTGACAGTTTGAATTATTGAAACAACCTGAATCACATAAAGCTCAGTTAAGTTTTGTATGTGTAACATCCCACTCTTGCGTGCACTGAGAAGACATATTCTTTGACGAAACTTGCGTGCAAGTGATCCAGATCATTATACCATTGGTTTTTTTGATTATGATTATGAGACATTGTGGATTTGATGATATTGTATTTTTGTTCGGTTTACATCGACAGGTGATATTAACTAGGTTCTCCTGAGTGTGTAGAAATCTGGACGTTGAGGGTGGCGAGGCATCAAGGAAACTCTTGGGACTTCAAATCAAGTGAGGGAGTGGACTATTAGGGTTTGATTGTTGTTGATGTGACATATGTACATATGATTAGATATTATGATGTTGATTGTTATTGCTGACATGATTCGTTTATGGATACATGATGATGATAGCTTACTGACCAGACTCACATTTGGAGTAAATGGGGCATGCACGACAACCAGAGACATTGAGGGAGAGGTGTGGCAGTAGCCTTGCCACAGCCTACTAGCACACCCATCGTGGCTCAAACTTTAGGTTAACGATTACCTAGTTCAAGAAGGCCCACGATGCCGTGAGAGAAGGCTATGGAAGTCGCTCATGATGATTCTAAGGGGCATGCAATAAGACAAGGTCCTTATTCCTTAGAGTCCCTTAGTCTCCCACAAGATCACCTGACGCAGTATTGAATCCAGGGGTTTCACATCTACCAAATTCAGTCAAGAGGTGAGTGACAACCTTGGAGCATGTAGTGCGTCTTGAAGGGCACGTTGCACAAATAAAACAGAAAGAGGCAAGTGGAACCCTTGGAGCATGTAGTGCGTCCTGAAGGGAATGGTGTGATTTTAATTGGTAAGTGAATAAACCTGGTGCCTAGAAAAATGTGCCTCCTTAGGACCTGGTCGGCCTTAAAATAAATGATGTGATGAGTAAGTTTAATAAAAAAAAATCACTTAAGAAATATCACCAAGCCTAGTGAATTTAAAACCTAGGTCTAAGTAGAACCTCTCAACAAAAAATAATAATTAGACATTTAACAAGAAGGGGGTTAAAATATTCAAAATTTAATTATTAAAGTAAAAATTATAATGGAGGATTAAATTTAGTAAAAGGGTAAATGGTTGTTTTTCTACACTTGCTAAATTTGATTTTTAGTTAAAATAAAAAGGGGGAAACTTAAAGGAAAAGGGAAACTTAAAGAAAAGGGGAAACTTGAGGAAAAAGGGGAATGCTTAATTTAGTAAGGAATCTAGCCTTTGGAACTTTCTATTTATGAACTCAACAAGGAATTAAGTAAGGCGTAAGTCATTTAATATTTGTAAGGGAATAATGATACACCGACGAGCATTTTTAGGAACGCTTTTAGGTGGGTGAGGGAAATAGGAAAATTTAATTAATTAATAAATTGATTTTCAAGTGTAACTAGGGGATCAAATGACATGTGTACGAGGGAGGTTTTTCCTAATTAAATAAATGAAAAAGGAATCTAATGAGGGTTTGAGAAACTAATCATTAAGAAACTCTATAAAATAGATGGTGGAGGGGGACTATGGATCACATTTTGGCTTGTGTAACGTTACGCTGCCAAAAAAATTTCTTGACTGAGTTTTCACTTGTGGGAGTCGGGATACCTAGCTCGGGTAACGAGTGGTAGCTCAACCTTGCGAGGCGTGTTGGGTGATAGCATTCTCTGGTATTGTGTGTCTGGCCCCTTTTCGGATCGAGGGGCTCAGGGGGAAGAAGAGTACCCCTAGCGTTGTCTTGGAGGTACCGGTGAGGTCTCATCGATCGACAAGTTGGAGTTGGACAGAGCATGAGCATGGGACAATCACTTCTGGTTCTTTTCATTTGGCTATGGTACACATGTGTATATTTTGTATTGAATAGTAGTTAGAATTTCCTGTGTATGCATTTTTATAATGTCGAAGGAACACATGTGTAATTTGTGTAAAATGATTTAGTAAATTTTTTGTATGTGAATAATTATCATGGCGAATGTACTCATGTATACATTTGTTGAAGGGTAGCTAAATTTATATTTCTGCGACTTCTTGGTACGCCAGTTATTAGATGCTATTGGATGCATTAACTACTTGTTATCTGAACTTCTTATTAGATAGACATAGTATTTAATCGATCTAGAATTTTCTGGAATGACATTCAGTTCCCTCTAATGTTGTGATGAACAATCGATACAATCTTTAGCTATTTCATTAGTATTATGGTTGTGATTTCCTTCTTTATACAACATTTTTCCATTAATGAACTGCGATTTTTATTCTATTTTCACTCAACATTTTCCCCACTTCTACACATCAGTTTTCTCTTCTTATTCTCAGTGTTTTTGGGATCCCAGGGCTCTGCGCCTATTTCCTTTCCCCATCATTTTTATGCAGTGAGTTTCTCTGCATTTGGGGAAGCCAAGGGCTCTGTGACCCTCACTTTACCCAAAAAACCACTCCTTTTTCTCTGTGTATTACCCCTTTAACTCAGTGTTTGTGCGGTGCCCTTTTCTTTTTGTTTTACATGGAGTCCTCAGCTCTTACCTCAACTTTTACATCAAAAAATAACAATGATATTCTCTTTGTTGCTTCACATATCTGCGAATGCACCTTATGAATCTTCGTTTTTAGGGTTCGAGGAATCCCAAGTCATCTGGGCCAAGAAATGGATTGTTCTGAAGTGAACATGGTCATTTCTGGACATTTACCTCATGGCATCTCTAGGATGTTAGTATTCCCTTCCAACATTAGTAGGTCCCTCCACCTCTCTGATGTGTTTGAACTCTTTATGTAACTTATACAATTGAGGAGGAGAGGTGATCCTCCGTGGCACACCAGGCTAGTTGTACCAAGAGACTGACCCTTGTAGGTGGAAACGATGTAATGGACGGTCAATTGTGCACAGTCTTTGGTCCCTTTTGGCCTCTAACTTGCACCTTGTATGAGTGTTTTCATTGCTTGGCTCGAGCCTTAGGTTGGACATTAAATTAATATTGCAGTGAATTTGGTTGTGACTTGATTAGAATAAAGATTAGTCTTAAAGGACCAAATAAATGTTTAGTGCTAAATAAATACATCCCTCCTACGGTTATTGGGCGTGTGCCCCATTGAAGGTTTTGGGTGCCAATCCCTGTGCCCACTCCTGGTTTTAGTTGTTGTTCTTTTAGTTTAATTGTAAGATTTTATTATTAAATCATGGCTGTATCTTTTGTTTACAACAGATCTCATCCATCATTCCTACCTAGACCATGTAGAGCATGGTACAACATGAATGCGGGTACATATTTTTGGGGCCAAGTGGCAAATTCCTAATTTTATGCTCTACCATTTCTGAGCGTGGCAGTAGTGGTATCCGTGTGGGGTGAAACTGTTTTGCTCACACTTGGCCTTGTATTTTTCTTTTTCCTAGATTCATGGTTAACGCTATCCAAAACCTTCATACTGTAAGAATCGGGTTGTAACCTTTCTTAGGCCATGATATCAACACTAGTTTTTGGCATAGAGCCTAAGATATGTTGTCAGGGTTTAGTTCAGATGTATAAACCAGTCGAAATTATTTAGGATGGTTGAGAAACATTTATTTAGGACTGATGTTTTCAATAATTGAAGATTGGTTTACAGTTAAGAATTATATTAAATGTTAGTTTGGGTTACAATTTAGCATAATTTTAAATGTTGGATTAGCATCCATGCCCGAGGGGTCTAACCCCCGGGGAGACGAATAAGTTGTCAGGCAAGAAAATATATCTTTGGGAGATGTGGTTGGGCTGATGAGGTCCTTTCAGTGGATGTCTTAGGCACTGATCGGCCATTTGGATAGAGATGAGGCCAGGGTGTCAACACCTCCTGAGGGAACACCATACGTTTTGGTTGGTATTGGTATCATTCATCACGAACTCGACAAGCTCAAATTCCTTGAGTTCTTTGGTGCCCTAGATGACACAGCCATCGAGTCATGGTTGGAGAATATGGCGATGTGATTTTCACTTCGCGACTATACCTCCAACATGAAGGTCTACATGGAGGTCTTTCAATTGAAGGGGAGCTCTCTTCTATGGTGGAAGATGCTCTTGCCATAATTGAGAATGGTCATCAAAGACGTGTCATCGGAACTGTTCGAGGAACGGTTTCGGGAGAGGTATTTATCTCAGTAATTCATTGAGCATCATTTTAATGAGTTCAATGCCTTGTGATAGGGAAACCATATGGTGCCTGAGTACGAGGCCCGTTTCATGGAGCTTCTTCAGTGTGCTCCCCACCTGAATACCGAGAAACATAAGGTCAACATGTTTGTGTTTGGCCTTAATGTCAACATTCGTGCAAAGGTTAGGATTTTGATGCCTCAAACCTTGCATGATGTTGTTCATAAGGCCCTCATAGAAGAGGAGGAGATTATCAAGAGGGGTCAGAGAATGACTCCAGCAAGACCAGTGGGACAGGTGTCATTTGGTGTGCAGCAGCATCAAACACCAACTAGAAATTCAGTAGGACATCATGGCTTCTAGAGAGGATCTACTTTCACTACACCTCGATGATCAACACCTTAGCAGCGGATTCCTTATAGAGCACACTGCAACATCGACCACAACAGTAGCAGTTTATGGATGTTCAACGCAACAGGCCAGGGTTCCAGGCTGATGGGCCGTCAACTTCTACTTTGGGTACCAAGATTATTGAACTGAAGAAAGGGTATTGGACATGCAGATAGCCATATTACTAGCGTGACTTCCTAGTGGAGAGGACCCGAGCATCTGGATCAGTCAGACCCACTACCGTGGGATATTTGGGCAGGGTCCATCGGATCCATGCAGCAGTGAATAACCACCAGGAAGAGCACCAATCGACTATGCTCAAGACGTCAGGTACCGTCATTGACCAGACCCTTAGTATTTTGATAGATCGAGGTGCTATAGAGAGTTTTATTTCTAGTGCAGCACTAAAGAGAATTAAGGTAAAGGCAGTTGAACATGACGCATTTAACTTTGTATAAATGGCTTCATGAGCCAAAAAAAAGGTTGGAGGGAAGGTTACGGGCTATAGCCTTAACCTGGAAAAAAATTTCACAAGGGCCAACCTGTACGTCACGATCTTAGGGTCTTATGACATCGTGATTGGTATGGACTGGTTGGAATTGCATGATGCGATACTCAACTGCAAGACGAAACAATTGAGCTTGGTCGATGATGATGGAACCAAGGATTTTCCTTGAGGTTCATCTCTTCCTTCCAGCTACGGAAGAGCATGCACAAGGGGTGCAAGATTTATGTGATCCTTGCTTTAAATGAAAAGAGCATGGCAGAAGGACTAGAAAAAATTTCGATAGTACTATAATTTGTGGATGCCTTCCTAGAGGATTTAAAAAGGTTGTTGCTTGAGAGGCAATTGGAATTTACCATAGACCTAAAACTGGGAACAGAACCGATAGCAAGAACTCCTTATCGGATGTTGACCCTGGAGTTACAGGAATTGAAAATGCAACTGAAGGAGTTGTTGGATCTAGGAATTATACATCCAAGTGTGTCACCTTGGGGTGCGCTTGTTATTTTCATATGGAATAAGGATGGGTCATGGAGACTCTACATTGACTACCATCAATTGAACAAGACAATGATCAAGAATCAATATCCGTTGCCAAGGATTGATGTTCTGTTTAATAAGATGAAGGGTGTGACGATGTTTTCAAAGATTGACATGATATCAGGGTATCACCAGTTACAAATCAAGGAGGATGACATCCCCAATACCACCTTTAAGACGAGGTTTGGAAATTACAAGTTTACTGTCTTACCATTTGGACTGACGAACGCCCCAGGGGTATTTATGAGTTTGATGAACGGGGTGTTCCATGAGTACTTGAACAAGTTCGTCCAAGTATTCATTGACGATATTTTGATTTACTCTTGGACAATGGAGGAGCATGATGAGCAATTGCGCATGGTACTACCGTGTCTAAGAGAGAACAAATTCTATGGGAAATTGTCTAAATGCTCATTTTATCAATCGAAGATTCAATACTTAGAGCATGTCATCTCTGATGAAGGTATTGTTGAGGATCCAACAAAGATCGAGGCTATTATGGAGTGGCTTGCATCAGCGAATGTCCTCGAAGTGCATAGATTCATGGGTTTAGCGAAATACTATCAATGGTTCATTGAGGGTTTTTCGAAGATAGCTAATCTGATCATGGAATTGTAGAAGAAGAAAAAGAAGTTTGTTTGGTCCGAGAAATGCGTGGAGGTATTTTGGAGGCTCAAGGAGATCTTGACGGCAAAATGGATACTAAAAGTACCATACATGGACGCAGACTTCTTGGTATGCACTGACACATCCAAGGAAGGATTAGATGGAGTCTTGATGCAAGATAGTTGAGTGATATCTTACATATCAAGAAAGTTGAGAAGGCATGAGGAGAACTATTCAATGCATGATTTGGAGTTGTTAGCCATTGTTTATGCCTTGAGAGTTTGGAGACACTACCTTATTGGGTGAAAATTTGAACTAAAAACGGACCACTGTGGACCACAACACATCTTTACGCAAAGAGACTTGAACGCACGACAACGACATTTGTTGGACCTTCTTAGCGAGTACGATTTTGAGATCACTTACATAAAGGAAACAATGAACAGAGTGGCTAATGCATTGAGACAAAGACCACACATATTTTTGATTATGCCTCTTCAAACAAATCTACATGAAGATATTCTAACTTTACAGCACGACGATGACTAGTACAAAGGGGTCAAGGATTTTATGAGACAAAACATAATGATGGTACCAAAATTTGAAGGATTTACATTGGACAACGACAGATTATTGAGATTTAAAAATCAAATTTACATACCAGCCAACGATGAGTTGAGAAGTTTGATCCTAAATGAGGCTCATAGAGCAGTGTACATGTCTCATCCTGGAGTCATGAACATGACGAAAGACCTTAAACCCTTATTCTTTTGGAAGGGATTGAAGGCAGACATAGTCAACTACGTGGAAAGATGTCTCAAATGTTAATAGGTTAAGGCTGAACATAGACATCCGACAATATTAGTAGAACCAAACGCTATTCTAGAATCAAAATCCTGAGGTCATTTCGATGGATTTCATTGTTGGATTGCCACTTATGGCAAGGAGACAAGACTCGATTTTTGTGGTAGTCAACACTTTGACGAAGAGTGCTCATTTTAGCCATGTGAGTATGATGTATCAATCACTTGAAATAGCTAGAGTTTTCATCAGTGAGATTGTAAGGCTGCATGGCGTGCCTAAGAGGATTATATCCGTTAGAGGATCAGTGTTTACAGGGCGATTTTGGACTAGTTTCCAAGATGCCTTGGGAACCCAAATTAAATTTAGTACCATGTATCACCTAGAGACAGATGGGAAGACTGAGCGAACAAACCAAATCTTGGAGAATATGTTGCATATGTATGTGATGGACCAACATAAGTGTTGGGAAAAATTCTTTTTACTTGTAGAGTTTTCATATAACAACAGTTATCAAGTCACCATTAAGATGACGCCTTTCGAGTTTCTTTATGGGCGACCATGTCAGATGCCTTTGAGTTGGGATCAACTTGAGGATAGGGTCCTGGTGGGACTTGAAGAAATCTAACAAATGGAAGACCAAATAAAAACCATAAGACAAAGGATAAAGGAAGCGCAATATCGATAGACGAGTTATTCTGAAACGCGGCGTATTGATCATAGTTATGAAGTTGGCGATTGAATCTTCTTACGGGTGAAACTACAGAAGAGTTCGATCAAGTTTGGAAAGGGTGATAAACTCTCTCCTAGGTTCGTGGGACCTTTCTAGATTGTGGAAAAGAAGGGGACCATGGCCTATCGACTAGCCTTGCCTGATTCTTTGAGGCATATGCATGATGTTTTTCACGTATCTCAATTGAGACATTATGTTAGTGATGCTACACATGTTATTGACTTGATTTTCTTATAGGTATCGGATGAGGGTGATCCTACGAGGGAGCCAATCTGCATCCTGGACCATTGCATTTGACAACTACAACCTCGAACAATAAATCAAGTCAAGGTATAGTGGGACAACTATATTCCACACTCGATGACCGAGGAGGACACATATGATATGCATCAACAGTTTCCATTTTTGTTTAATAGCTAGACATGTGATACTATGATACACTTTATTTTGTCACTTACATACTGTGAAAATTCATGATGAAGTTTAAAACAAGAGTGGGTGTATGTAACATCCCGCTCTTGCGTGCACTGAAAAAACTTATTCTTTGAGGACACTTGCATGCAAGTGATCCGGGTCATTATACTATTGGCTATTTTGATTATGATTATGAGACATTGTGAATTTGATGATATGGTATTTTTGTTGTGTTTACATCGACAGGTGCTATTGAATGGGTTCTCCTGAGTGTGGAGGAATCTGTATGTTGAGGATGCTGAGGCATCGAGGAAACTCTTGGGACTCTAGATTGAGTCAGGGAGTGGACTGTTAGGGTTTGAATGTTGTTGATGCGACATATGTAGATATGATTAGATATTATGATGTTGATTGTTATTGCTGACATGATTCGTTGATGGATGTACGCTGATGATATCTTGCCGACCAGACTCACATTTTGAGTAAAGGGGTCATGAAAGACAACCAGAGACATTGAGGGAGAGGTGTGGCAACAAACCTACCACAACCTACTAGCACTCCCGACGTGCCTCGAACTATAGGTTAATGATTACCTAGTTCGAGAATACCCACGATGTTGTGAGAGTAGACTATGACAGTCGCTGACGATGATTCGAAGGGGCATTGAATAAGGCATGGTCCTTATTCCTTAGAGGCCATTAGTCTCCCACAATATCACCTGACAGAGTATTGACTCCAGTGATTTGACGTCTATGAAATTCAATCAAGAGGCAAGTGGCACCCTTGGAGAACGTAGTGCATCTTGAAGGGAATGTCACGCAAATAAAATAGAAAGAGGCAAGTGACACCCTTGGATCACGTAGTGCGTCCTGAAGGGCACATCACAATTTTAACTAGTAAGTGAATACACCTAGTGCCTAGAAAAATGTGCCTCCTTAGGACCTGGTCGGCCTTAAAATGAATGATGTGATGAGTAAGTTTAATCAAAAAAATTCCCCTTAAGAACTCTCACCAATCCTAGTGAATTTAAAACCTAGGTCTAAGTAGAACCTATGAACAAAAAACAATAATTAGACATTTAACAAGAAGGGGCTAAAGAAATTCAAACTTTAATTATTAAAGTAAAAATTATAATTGAGGATTAAATTTGCTAAAAGGTAAATGGTTGTTTTTCTACACTTGCTAAATATGATTTTTAGTTAAAAGAAAAAAGGTCAAACTTAAAGAAAAAGGGAAACCTAAAGAAAAGGGGAAACTTAAGGAAAAAGGGGAATGTCTAACTTAGTAAGGAATCTAGCCTTTGGAACTTTCTATTTATGAACTCAACTAGGAATTAAGTAAGGTGTAAATCATTTAAGAATTGTAAGGGAATAATGGGACACCGAGGAGTGGTTTTAGAAATGCTTTTAGGTGGGTGAGGGAAATAAGAAAATTTAATTAATTAATAAATTGATTTTCTAGTGCAACTAGGGGATCGGGCGACATGTGTACGGGGGATGTTTTTCCTAATTAAAGAAATGAAAAAGGAATATAATGAGGGTTTGGGAAACTAATCAATAAGAAAATCTATAAAAATGATGGATAAGGAGGAGTACAGATCACATTTTGGCTTGTGTAACATTACGCTGTCGAAATTTGATCTTGACTGAGTTTTCACTTCTGGGAGTTGGGATACCCAGCTCGGGTAACGAGTGGTAGCTCGACCTTGCAAGGTGATCTAGGTGCTAGCATTCTCTGGTATTGTGTGCATGGCCTCTTTGTAGCTCAGGGGGCTCGGGGGGAAGAATAATACCCCTAGAATTGGCTGGGAAGTACCGATGACGTCTCGACGGTCGACAAGTTTGAGTTGGATAGAGCACGAGTGCGAGACAATCACTTTTGGTTCTTCGCATTTTTCTATGGTGTGCATGTGTATATATTGTATTGAATAGTAGTTAGAATTTCCTATGTATGCATTTTTGTAATGTTGAAGGCATGCATGTGTAATTTGTGTAAAATGATTTAGCAAATTTTTTGTATGTGAATAATTATCATGGCGAATGTAATCATGTATAAATTTTTCGAAGGGTAGATAAATTTATGTTTCTGTGTCTTCTTGGTACGCCAGTTATTAAATGTTATTGGATGCATTGACTACATATTGTATGAACTTATGGTTAGGTAGACGTAGTATTTAATTGATCTGGAATGTTCTTGAATGACGTTAAGTTCCCTCTAATGTTGTGATTAACAATTGATAAAATCTTTAGCTATGTGATTAATATTATGGTTGTGATTTTCTGCTTTATACAATATTTTTCCATTAATGCGCTGCGATTTTTATTATGTTTTGACTCAATGTTTTCCCCACTTCTACACATCATTTTTATCTTCTTATTCTCAATATTTTTGGGATCCCAGGGATCTGTGCCTATTTCCTTTCCCCAACATTTTTATGCAGTGAGTTTCTCTGCGTTTGGGGAAGCCAAGGGCTCTACACCCCTCTCTTTACCTATAGAACCACTCCTTTTTCTCTGTGTATTGACCCTTTAACTCAGCCTTTATGCTTTTCCCCTTTCTTTTCATTTTGCATGGAGTCCTCAACTTTTACATTAGCTATTACCTCAACAAACAACAAAGATATTATCTGCATTGCTTCAGATCTCAACGAATGCACTTTGTGAATCTCTCTTTTCAGGGTTCGAGGAATCCCAAGTCATCTCGGCCAAGAAATGGATTGTTCTAAAGTGAACATGTTCATTTCCAGACATTCACCTCATGGCATCTCTAGGATGTCAGTCTTCCCTTCCATCTTTGGTAGGTCCTTGCACCTCTCCATTGTTTTTGAACTCTTTATCTAACTTATACAATTGAGGAGGAGAGGTGATCCTCTGTGGCGCACTAGGCTATTTGTACCGAGAGAATGATCCTTGTAGGTGGAAACGATGTAATGGATGGTCAATTGTGCACAATCTTTGGTCCCCTGTGGACTCTAACTTGCGCCTTGTATGCGCGTTTTCATTTCTTGGCTCGGGCCTTAGGTTAGACATTAAGGTAATATTGCAGTGAATTTGGTTGCGACTTGATAATAATAAAGATTGGTATTAAAGGAACCAATAAATGTTTAGTGCTAAATAAATACCTCCCTCTTGCGGTGCTTGGGCATGTGCCCCAACGAAGGTTTTATGTGCCAATCCCTATTCCCACTCCTGGTTTTAGCCATTTTTTTTAGTTTAATTGTGAGATTTTATTATTGAATCATGTACGTATATTTTGTATACAAAAGATCTCATCCATCATTCCTTCCTAGAGCACACAGAGCGTGGTACAACGTGAATGCGAGTATAGCTTTTTGGTGCCAAGTGGCAGATTCCTGATTTTATGCTCTCCCATTTCTAAGCGTGGCAGTAGCGGTATCCATGTGGGCTAAAACTGTTTTGCTGACAATTGGCCTTGTATTTTTCTTTTTCCTAGACTCATGGTTAACGTTGTCCAGAAACTTTGTACTGTAAGATCTGGGTTGCAGCCTTTCTTAGGCCACAATATCAACACTAGCTTCTGACACAAAGCCTAAGATATGCTACTAGGGTTTAGTTCGGATGCATAAACCAGTCGAAATTATTTAGGATGGTTGAGAAAATTTTATTTAGGACTGATATTTTCAATAATTGAATATTGGCTTACAGTTAAGAATTATATTAAATGTTATTTTGGGTTACAGTTTAGAATAATTTTAAATGTTGGATTTATATTAATTTATTTTAAAGGATGCTCACTCCTTTATCTCATGCAAAGGGGTTGTAACTGTTAAAATATTGTGTAACTACAAAGAATATTCTTATCCCCTTTTGTTGATAAAGTAAAATATAAAATATATTTATTATTGATTAGATCAATCCCATTTTGTGGATTGATCATGTCGGGCATTATAATTAACCAAATCCCCTTTTGAGGATTGGTCAAACCCTAATTGTAATATGCAAAGTAAAAATTCATCCCCAAGGCAAATAAAAGCGGTTCTAACCACCTAGATTGAAAACTCGGCCCTACCAATGGAAAGACACCTCAGTTCAACACCTTCTAGATTGTATAAATAAGAGATGTCAACACCTCATTTATACATACACTCAACTCACTCATCTAGTGCGCAAGTATTGAAGGAAGATGCAGTTACCAGTTCCCAGAAGAAGGAAGAGAGAGAGAGGCACATCGCTGGGAGAGGAATTTTTGTGTTGTTTGGTTCAGTGTCTTGGCATTGTATTGGCTATCTAAATTAAGGAAGTTTTTTTGGGTTTTCTTCCCCATGAGGGTTTCCTAGGATAAATGTTGTGTATCTTGTGATTATGTTTCTCTCAATGATCCTATCTATGCTATTGTTATCTAGTAAATTGAAAGGTAAACTAATAATAGCTTAAACTTTAACATGGTTTCAGAGCTAAGTTGAAGAGAGAATCTTTCACAGGAAAAAGAAAAAACGTCATTATTGTCGTACAAGAAAATTAGGGCTTTTTATTGTATAAGAATTTCGTCCCCAAAACCATCTAAAAAAGTGCACCCTTCCTCAAGGATCACTTTGGCATCTTCAACACAACTTTTCAGTGGCTAGATCTCCCGAAAAGTGAAACCCTAGTTTTCACAAAGTACTAAAGTATCAGAAAACCAGACTACCATAAGTACCATAAGTACCAGAGTACCAGAAGTACTAGAAAACCAAAAGCACCAGTCTAGAAATCTGTTGATCAAGTTTGAAGGGGTAAAATTTAGATTTTCAGAAATCTGACAGTACCATCATACTCGCCTTGGTCGAGCGCATATTTTGGTAAGTTCAGTTTTTCGATCCAAGAAATTTGATTTTTCCATTATTTCTATAGCCCAGAGGGCTAGGGTTTCTACTGCAACAAATAATGGCTACCAACATGGGGGTAGAAGACAGGCTGGAAGGATCTAGAAACTTTAGATCTTGGAAGCATAGGTTGTAGATGAATCTAGACAAGAATGATATCCTAGAACATGTTACAGTGGGTGTACCAGAACTAGATGAAGAAGAGAAAAAGACCAAGCATACGAAGAATGAAAAGAAAGAAAAGAGAATCATGTCAGACTCAGTAAAGGATCACTTTATCCCTCATATTTATAAACTACAGACAACAAGGAAAATGTATGAAGCACTCAGCAGGTTATATGAAAGCAAAGACATCTTTCCTTAAGAAATCAACTTCATAATATGAAGATGGAAAACTCAGAATCTGTCACATCCTATCTTATGAGAGTTTCTTAGATCAGAGATCAACTTGTAGCTATTGGAGATGTCATTAGTGAAAAAGAGCTTGTAACTGCAACCCTAAATGGGTTTCCAACATTTTGGATTCCTTTTGTACAAGGAGTGTGTGCAAGAAGCAAGCTACCCATGTTTGATAAGTTATGGGAAAATTGCACACACGAAGAATCTAGACTTGCAGACCAACAAAATAGATGAATTGTTGATGAAGAGGAAACTCCTACAACTCAAAAGAAAAAAATAAGTTCCTTCAGGAAGAACAATAAAGAATATAACTCCATAAGAGTTCTGGATAAGAAGAAAGATGTTTCAAAGATCAGATGCTACAACTGTCAAAAGTTGGGACACTTTTCCTATGAATGTCCTCAAGGAAAAGGGAAAAGAAAGTATCAAGCACATGTGGCAGAGGAAGAGGAATCTCCTCCCTCAAAGAAATATTTAGCATAAATTGAGGATTATGTACTTTAAGTTGAAGACAGTTGATCTGAAGAAATATAGAAAATGGTGGAGTCCGTAGAGCTTCCCCACACAAAAAACAAAAGATAAGTATTCATGTTTATTTTTAGTATCTAGTTTACATTATAATTACAAGTTAGATTTTTTTTTTGTGAGAATTTTAATTAACCTCATTTTATTTCAGTGTCTATGCAGACTTATCAAAGAAAAGGATAAAGAAAGAGATAAAATATTTATTTCAGGCATGATCACTCATGAGAGTGACAAAGAAAGCATATTGTAAGTAAGTTTACAACTCTCAGAAGAAAGAACTTATGCCATGACTTGCAGAAGTTAGACAACATGAGAAGGACGTATGATACGAAGACACTCAATAAATACCAGACAATATCCAATATTTATATAGGAGTAGGAGGCTCCTAAAGATGCAGAACATAAATGTTCAAGATGAAGAAAAAGATTGATACTCAGATATAGTGGATGAGATGCAGGTAACTACAGGTTGCTCCAGTATCGTTCTTATAGATGTAGAGGGAGTAGGTTGATCCAATATAAAGTCAAAAAGAAAGAAATGTTCAAACTCAAGAAGGAACCCAAGATATTACAGGAGAATAACTTCAAGGATGATGATTAGAAGCTATTAGTTTTGTGCAAGAGGGAGCGATGTCTCCAAGTTTGAAATGGAGGATCATGATTTGATGCAGTTATGAAAATAGATGGATGGTGCCCAACAGATGGGTAGCATGGTATTATACCATAGAAATATTTTGGACCACAAGAGATTTTTTTAGATCCCATAGCTAGACCTTCTTAGAGAAGGATAAAGAGAAAATACCTTCGTAGAGAAGGAAAGAGAAATCCCACAGGTAGATCTTCATAGAGAAGGAAAAGAGAAGAGATCTTCGTAGAGAAGGAAGAGACCTTTGTAGAGAAGGGGAATGAGAAATTTTCCAAGGTTGGCCTCTTTCCAAGTGTTGAGTTTTGGATACTCTAGGGACATGCTAGAATATCTTCGTAGAGAGGGGTGTGACCACCCTCGTAGAAAGGAATGTGGATGTTTCTCCAAGGGGAAGCATGCATATACTCTCCTCTACCCAAGGATTGAGTAGCCTGGAACACAAACCTTGACCATGTGGAATGGTTAGTTGGCTCTCGAGGTTTGTGTTGTGATCCTATGTGGATCATGGAAAGGGAGTCTAGTCTTGCCCAGGATAGCATCTTAGCTTCTCTAGTTCATGTGGGTTGACTAGGAGTGAAGATATGGTAATAGTCCTCCCCAGTGGATGGGTGAGATAGATGACTACAAGATAAGGGAGAACATAAAAGGGAAGGCAAAACTCATAGAATATCTTCTGTGTGAAGATGAGACATCTTCTGTGTGAAGATAATATATCTTCTTTGTGAAGATAAGAAAGAAGTATCTTTTGCATGAACACGAAAGATAAGAAAGAATTATCTTCTGCGTGAAAATGAAAGAAATAAAGAGTATCTTTTGTGTGAAGATAAAGAGAACAAAAATTTCGATGATTTATAGATATGCCAGTCAATGATCATGATGCCAGATGAGTAAGTGGATTATATTGATGCCTCTTGTTATCCAGTTGATGATGTTACCAGGTTGATGATGTTTCCTAGTTGATGATGTTACCAAGTTGATGATGTTATCCAGTTGATGATGTTACCCAGTTGATGATGTTTCCTAGTTGATGATCTTATCTAGTGGATGCTGCTACCTAGTTGATTTTGAAATCCAGTGACCTGTCAAAAGATAAAGAATATCCTTCTTGTTAAGAGGGAGTGTTAAAATATTGTGTAACTACAAAGAATATTATTATCCCCTTTATTTGATAAAGTAAAAGATAAAATATATTTATTATTGATTAGATCAATCCCATTTTGTGGATTGATCATGTCGGGCATTGTAATTGAACAAATCCCCTTTTGCAGATTGGTCAAACCCTAATTGTAATATGAAAAGTAAAAATTTGGCCCCTAGGCAAATTAAAGTAGTTCTAACCACTGAGATTGAGAAGTTGTCCCTGCCAGTGGAAAGACACCTCAGTTCAACACCTGCCAGATTGTATAAATAAGAGAGGTTAGCACCTCATTTATACACACACTGAGCTCACTCATCTAGTACGCAAGTATTGAAGCAAGTTGCAGTTACTAGTTCCCAGAAGAAGGAAGAGAGAGAGAGGCTCATCCTTGGGAGAGGAATTTCTGTGTTGTTTGGTTCATTGTCTTGTCATTGTATTGGTTATCTATATTAAGGAAGTTTTGATGGGTTTTCTTCCCCATGAGGGTTTCCCAGGATAAATGTTGTGTATCTTCTAATTATGTTTCTCTTAGTGATCCTATCTGTGTTATTATTATCTAGTAAATTAAAGGTAAACTAATAATAGCTTAAACTTTAACAGTAACTATAGGAAAGTAGGGAACAATGCCTTGTGTTAATGATAACTTTTAGAGTTATATTAAATAATTTTAATATATTTGATGTTCATTCTTCATGATGATGAAAGAAACATAAACTAGGAAGAAATGGGAAAGTTGTGTTTTATGTTAGCTAGGTAGGTGTTAGGTGAAAAGTTTGTAATGGAGCACAAACTCTATGATTGCATAAGTTGCTAAGATTTATTACAAGTGGTATTTTAGTCTTTTCCTTATTTATAACTTCTTAGATGAATAATCATAGTTGTTTTTTTCAATGACTTGATGTTTGCGTGCTTACCTGAAAGCCCCCGGAAGGTACATCCCTTCTTACGAATCATATTTTATTTTAATGAATGACTGATTAAATGGTGCGCCTGGAATTCAAATAAAATTGTGCCTCAAGTTGTTTACTGCTAGATAGTTTGTGTATGTCATATATCTTGCTTTCTTGTAAATTAAAGGTCGATCAAAGTAATGTCCAAATGTTTAGATTATCTGGTGGTGCGCGATGAAAGGACACCAGTGTTCGTTTGATGTTATTTACTTATGTGCCATGCATTGTTGATTCATTGATCGCTAATTCTCGCTCGCATTGAAGGTTCATGTTACGTGTGTCTGTTGGTGTTGTTGTGTTTGTTGATTGATGATTGTCTTCTAGCTTGTAGTCATTGTCTTGCTTGTGTCAGGCGAGATGTAGACACCTCCTTGTTCCTTGAGATAGTCGCCCGCCTTGAGACCTTAAATCGTCAAATCGATGGGAACCTGGGCTTGAGCAATGCTTATGTGTCCTGGTGGTCCTAACCTTGTAGGGTAAGACAAGAGGGTAGTCTTTTTTATTTTGTTTAATTGATTTTAGCATGTTACATCCAACTACATGATGTGCTAGTATGTTGGGTCATTATGTTGTATGTTTCTTGATTTTCCTGCGTTGTCTTGATCGTCAAGTAGTGTTGATTAATTGTTGTCATTGTTACTTTCCTTCTTTAAAAAATAAAAATAAAAAAATTGCACTTGTTATGCGTCGCATGTATTCATAACGAAGGGGGTCATTACAATATGGCTCACTCAAAGTTTGGTTGCATTTAGTGGTTTTTCATTGGAACATTATATTACGATGTTAATAATTGAAAAATTAAATTTACAAAGTATAGTTGATAATGTGATTTCTTTTTGAGTTTTGGTAATATATGCTGACAATGCCAATTTTCTAGGAGACACTTTTATATGGTAGATAATTTCATTCCCTCTTCAAGAAAATTGATTTTCCTTATCATTTTTTAGCCTATGCCATGTCGTAAAACCCTTATGGAAATGACAAACACAACCTTTGTTATTATTCCTCTCTACCATACCCTAAAAAAGTATTGTATCCTATGATTCCTCCTCAACAATTCTCATAATGCCGATGTCTCATATCAATTGGGTATATTTTAAATTATCGATTATTATTTTACAATGGAAATGTTTAAGTGGCTCCTTGGCAATGAAGGAAGGGTAATATGATCGAATCTGCTAGATGCAGGTTTCAACCTTTGTATTTATAGAAATAATAATTAAATGAAAGTGAAAGAATAAATAATGGAATATAGATTGCAAGTGAATATTGCGATGGAATTTAACAATTTGTAATGAAGATAAGAAAGGCATTGCTAGGAAGATGAAATAGTCCAAGACAATTTCGACAGTGGAGAAACACAGTAGTTTGAATGCAAAAGGGATGACAATTAATACAACTCAGTGTTTCAAATGACTAGAAGAGAAACTTAATGAAATGCTTGATGGAATAAGTAGATGTTTAACCTTGTGGGTTCATTGCCAATAAACGATACAAAATTGCAATGATGAACCTGCACAAGAGAAACATAAGCATTTTTCACAATACTTGCAATGAATTGTCTTCATAATATACCCATATGCATGGTGGATTGTTTTACTCTGCTAAAACAGTGAATTGAACATTGGCGGTTTTGTTGTGAATTGCATACAACATTTAAATACTAATGGTCAAAGGATTTTTTCCAGGCAGTGAATAATTCATTACACATTTATAATTTGTTCATATATCGATGGTTCATGAAATATACACAAATTCATAAGGGTTAATATCCTTTACTTTTTTGCATTTGAATAAGTTTTTTGTAAAGGTATTATCAATAATTTTTGGAAGTTATAAGGGGTCAAGCATATTAGTATATTTGCATCCTAGACTCGCCCAAAATTGAATAAGGGGGCCTTAGGATCTTTCTTTGTGTAAGGATTGGTTTATATTTCTTATTTATATAAAAATGAGTACTTGAACAACAAACAATCTAATGCATTCTCATATAAAGAAGACAAATCAAGGTCTTAAGGAGACAATCAAAATATTTAGCACATTAGGAATATTTGAGGCACTTCAAAATGGAAGGAATTGAAAAAATGTTTAATATGTTGCAAACATTGATTAGAAAGACTCCAGAATCTACAATTCCTATGAAAAAAGGAACTCTCACTAATGCTCTTACTTGTTTTTGTAAACTACACAAAAGGTACATGTACTTCAAACAGAAACAAAATTTTTGACTAGGAAGTTGACATCATTTAATGATGACACCAAGGAACAAGGAAACAAACTCGTTCTTGTTGATTGTGAGTTGTTGTATTTTTTCTTTGATGAATTTAGTCTAGCCTTGACTCATGACACTGAAAGAAAAGTGGATAAATTGAATGTTAAACATGAGGATCAGGTTGAAAATATAGATAACAATTTTAGACCATGGGAAGAATTACATTTTAAATGAAACATTTATGGATTAGTATATGAAAAGGATCATGATAACCTTTTTCATATTCCTAATTATTTTAATCCAATTACATTTGTAAAAGGTTTTTTTTGTTTATAATGATAGGAAGGAAGAAATTGAAAAGGAACACATAGAAGATGTTGATCAGGATGTTGATACAAATTTTGATGATGATACTATTGTTGATGACAATATGGGTATTAAGGATTTGTTGGTTGATGATGCTCACTCTGAGAAAAAACTTGTATTGCATCGATATTGTCACACCAAGTTGGTCATGTTGAGTTAAATTGTTTTGATTTCCACCCATGTGTTTTGTGGAAAGAAAAACCATGTCTCAACAAGGTGTTGGAAGTGACTAAAGATTTAGAGGAAGCATGGAAATTTTGAATGGTTAGGGATTTGTCATTGGATTTTGAAATCTAAGTTATTGGAACAATATTATTGATGAGTTTATACATAGGTACAACCATAATTGATTGGAAATATTTCTACAATTGATAGACATGAATATTTTTCAGGATTGTATGATGCAGGGAAAGATTGGGGCTCTCTTGATGTAGTCTTATGAGTTGAATACTGAGTCTCTAGACTCTGTTTGAAGACAGATCGATTTCCCTTTTCCACTTTCAGGGGGTGCATATCTCATTAGACTTCTCATTTTTCATTCGAGAGGGGGGAAATATTGATATGTTAGACTTCAACTTTCGATGTCTAACTTACATGACTGTAGTTTATGATAATTCATTATGGATTTGAGATTTAGGATTGTAGAAGAATGTATGATTTTAGGACGATGGTTGATCGAGGATTTTTTAAGGACTTCATGTTTGTTTCTTGATTGGATGATGGATTGTATGAATGATAGATTGAAGATTTCCATGTTATTGGATATTGGATGGATAGTTTACCATTTTTTGGCATTTGACAGATTTTCCAACATGTTTGATCGAAATTTGGGTTCAGTATCTAGAGCAGTACCGACATTTTACCTTGTTTACGACTTAGAGTTTTTTTGTCTACATGATTTTTATATACAGGTTTTGGATGTTATTCAACACTTTTTTCTGTGAGCGGGATTTTTGATAGTTTTTTTTATGTGTTGATATATGAGAGTTTTATAGTCTTCAAACTTCTTAGGTATGGTCTTTTGACCTTGCAGAGGACATACAATTATTCAACTATTTTCTCTTGGAAGATTGGATTTCCATGGTTTTTCAGGATATGGGATGTGTTAGACTTGCAACTAATTCATTTCTCATGGGGATTCACTCTCATTGGTTTGGGTTGACTTCAATGACTACCCAGAGGATATCTAGCTCATTTGATACATAGTGAGTTTTCCAGATTTATCTTTCAGCATCCACATTTGGTGGTTTTTTCAGGTGGATCTTCATCGAAACCCATGAGGTTGGACACCTTGAGTTACAGATTAAATACTTGGATATGTTATCAACTTTTGTACTATTTTTTGTTACTAGCTGATACATTTTTACGTACCAAATATTAAGGGGTCTATTTTTAGCATTATTTCTCCTAATCATAGTCCTAATACCACCTTATTAACACAAGTTAGTTATATGAACCATTAATGGTGGTTATTGATCATTTTACTATGTGTATTTAATTTGTCAATACATTAATGTGGAAGTTAATGGATTATGACTTTTACTTCAATCTCCTTGTTTCTTGATCTTCTTGATCTTCTTGATATTTATTGGTTTTCTTCATTATGATATTTCCCTAATTTCTATAACATTTAACTTGCTTCTAAAGACCCATTTTTTCCCAATCACATTTTTTTCCTTTGGTCTTGGAACTTGTTCCCATGTCACATTCTTCTCTACTTGATTTAGTTATTCTTTAATAGCCTTGATACAAAGTTCATCATTTATGGCTTCCTCAAAGTTACTTGGTTAAACTATGGACATTAATTAAAAATGTCCTTGTTCAAGTGTCTGTGCTTGATTTCTTCTTCTTTATTCTACTCCAACACTTCTATCTCCAATGATTTGTTCTAGTGGATTATTCTTTTGAACCTGACAATTAGGTGTACAAGAAGGTGCTTGAAAATCATGTTGGTTGTTTTCTTCTTGTTCTACCTCTAGTTGCTTCTCTTTATTCTTGGTTCTTGTTCTTCCTCTATTCTTTGTTTAGTTCTTCATTTTCTTATTTTTCAAATATGTTTGAATTTCTTCTTTCCTTCTTGGTTTTCAACAAGTTTGTTTCATCAACTTTTACATTGATTTTTTCCACTATCTTCTTGAGTATTAAATTGTATCACTTGTATGATTTTATTTTGCATGAGTACCCAACAATTATGTCTCCATCCACCAAGGAGTTAAATTTCCCAATCTTCTTGTCTTCCCTTTTTATGTAACACTTGATTTCAAACACTCTCAAGTGTTTGACATTGGTTGGTACTCCTTTACATAACTCATATGAAGTCTTACCACTAGTCCTCCTAAACAATCCTTTGTTCAACATATGAAAATCTGTATGCATTTATTGTCCCCAAAAGATATGATGTATCTTGGAGTCATTCAACATGGTTTTGGCCATTTCTTGTATAGTTTTATTTTTCCTTTCAACAATTCCATTTTTCTTAGGTGCTATAGCATTTGAGAATTATATTTTTATTCCATGTCTTCATAGAAATCCACGAATTCATTTGAAGTCAACTCACCTCCATTATTTGATCTTAAGAATTTGATTTTCAAATAAGTTTCATTTACAACCAGTTCCTTGAACACCCTGAAACATTGGAAATCTTCTGAATTTTTCATGAGGAAACAAACCCAGGTCATTTTGTTGTAGTCATCAATGAGTATAATCAATTATTGTTCAAAATATAGTCCTTCTATTCTTGTGGTCCCACATAAATCATTGTGTACACTCTCCAATGGTTTTGTTGTATATTATTCCATTGTTTTGAATTCAATTTTATTTTTTTCCATGTTGATAGTGATTGCACATAGTATCTGTTGGATTCATAATTTCTGACATTTCTCTTAGATATTGCTTCTTGCTAATATTGAAAAGATTATAAAAGTGTATATATCCCATTCTCCTATGCCAAACCAAACATTCATCTTCATTTTCCAAACAACATCTTTCTTCTTTTATCTCATCCCAGATGTATATGTTGTTTAGAGTCATTTTCGTTGCTGCCACTAGTTTGTCTGGTCCTTATTTCCTTATTTCAAATTGTTTTGAATTGAATATATGTGTGTGTATTTGATCACATATTTGGCTCACACTTAGCAAATTATGCTTCATATTTTCAACACGTAAGACATTTTCTTCCACAACATCTTTGTTTCTGAGACTAATTATGCATTTTCGTACAATTTTGGTTGACTTATCATTGCCAAACATTATAGACCCCTATTTTTCTTTATTTAATGTTAGAAATTTGTTTTTGTCTCTAGTCATATGCTTTGAAGATCCATAGTCAATATAAAAATAGATTATTCCATTTTGGGCTTGTGAGGAAAACACACATTCCTCAACCTTTAAATCTTCCTGCTTCCTTTTCCAAGTTATATGTTTTTCCATTATATCATTGAAAGGAAAATTCCTAGTTTCCATTGAAGAAACCATCAAATTAATTATGTAATTTCTAGCTATGTGTCCAAAAATATTACATTTGTAGCATTCAATTTCATAACCTAGATTACCAAAACTATTATAATTTCTATAAAACACCTTGCGAGACTTTCATGGATAATTTCGTTCATAATGATTCTTGGGATTTTCATAGCTAATTCTATTCCAGGTCTTTCTACCATTTCCACAGGCTCTACAATTTATGGCTTTATACCCAAAATTATTGCAAGAATAACACAAGCCAATAAAAATGTGTTGGTACCTAAGTGTGGGTGGTCTTCTAGTTGGTGTTGTTCTTATGAAATCATGATATTATTCTTGGGTCTTCTTCATTGATGTTTGTTGATTCCATGTTCGTCCGAATACACGATCTTCGTATTGATTCTTATTTATTTCTAGTTTTTGTGTGTCCTCCTTTAGAGGCTTGCATTCTTATTTCTTGATGGAACCCTTGATAATATATTCATAACTTCCTTTCTCTACTTCATTTCTTGTCATCATAGAACTTAAACCCTCACTAGTATTATCTTGTTTGTATCAAAGTCCACACTTTTCATAGAATGGTATTTTATTGCAGATGATTTCCTCCAGTATTTGGGTTCTATTGAAAAAAATTAGTTGGATGTCCTTTTGTAGTTCCTTTCTTTGTGAGACTATTTCATCTTCTAGATTCTCTGTTATTTTCTTATTTTTTTCCAATTGTCTCTTGAGTGTTTCTTCAATAAATTTGGCTTCTTACAAATAAATCTTTAGATCTATGATAATATTCTTAGCATCCTAGAAACATTTTCTAGGGTTTTGAAAGCCTTCCTTCAGTTTACTTAACTCTTCTTGGAGAGACTTTATTTTTTTCACTACTATTCTTAGATCACTTAACACATCCATCAATTCTACCTCAATATTCACTTATCCTTCTTCTTCATAGTTTCCTTCATTATTTTCAGTAGTTTCCTCTTGAATCTCTAATTCCATGAAGAATACTCTTCTTGATTAACTCTCACTATCATCATCCTCATCGGAGGAGGAACTATAATCTTTTGAATATATGATTTCATTTTTAAAAAATATTTCTTTATTTTTTTCCTTGTATCTTTTCTGATGTTTTTTTTCTTTATTAGAAAATAATTCTTCACCACTATTTGAACCCCTTTCATAAGGACATTTGGAAAAAAAATGGCCAACTTTACCACATTTTAAGTAATTGAAAGAAATATTACCTTTGTACTTTCCAGTTCCTCTTTTCAACTTTCTCACAAAGTTGGATTTTTCTTCATTGTTAGAATCATCACTATTGTTGGAGTTGGGTTTTGACCTTGGATTTTTATTTCTTGTCTTGTTGGAGGATTTGAAATCTGCTTCCTTTCTAGATGGATTTTTCTATTATGTTCTCATTTCATATGTTGTAAGTATTCCATGTAATTCATCCATGATCAACGTAGCCAGATGTTACTTTCTTATAGATTTGATACTTTAGGGTCAAATCTCATTGGGATAGATCTTAGTATATTTTACACAATAACTAAATTTTCAATATTTTCTCACAGTCCTCTTATTGTATTCACAATTTCATCAACTCGGAGAAATTAAGCTGCAAAATCTTCAACTTCCTTCATTCTCAGATGTTAAAATTGTCCTATGTATGTCTAAAGCTTGTTCCCTTTGAATTTAGAATCTCCTTCATAAATATTCTTGATCCTGTCCTAGATTTCCTTTGTAGAATCACAATAAATAACTTTAACAAATTCTAAACATGTGAGACCACTTAGAATGGAATGCATAACCTTTGAATTGTATTCACTGATATTTTTCCCAACATTATCTATTGAGGGAGAACATGGTGCAATGTATCCATTTACTACAGCTTGTCAAACATCAAATCCATGTTCCTACCAAAATGCTCTCATTATTATGCTCCAAAAAACACAATTTTTCCAATCAAACAATGGTGTCCCATTTTCGCTAAATTCTCCTTGTTTATCCATGATCGATCTTCCGGTGGTTAGACTGTTCTTGAAGGAACCTACTCTGATAAAAATTGTTAGAATAATCACCAATACATAGGAGGGTGTAAACCAATATTGAGACGTTTTACCATTTTTAAATTTAAGTACAACATGTAAAAATTAACCATTAACATTTCCATTCATCATCACAAAATCCATAAATAAAACACAATGATTTTTACATGAAAACCCAAATGAGATAAAACTACAAAATGATTTTATTATATTATGTTAAGATTACATTCATAGGAAGCATTGAATTCCAAGATTCTCCATCACCAACTGGAAGGAGGAAACAACCATATGATTTATAGGAACCAACCTAAAGGAAGCTCGAACTCACTGAATTACCAACACTAAATGGAAAGAGGCACCAACCCCCTATCTTTATGAGTTCCAACTAGAAGGAAGCATTCATTCCCTAAATAAGAAGAACCAACCTATTGAATGAAGACACCAATATTCTGAACCGAGCACCAGGTCAATAATATATCACCAATCCAATATATTCATACACATAGTACTTATGACTTCGCCTCCATGCTTCATTTCATAGACAATCCTTCAAACTGTAGGAATCCTAATATCTCCATTCCAAAAATGTAATCACTGGTCCATAAAAACCCACCAATGAAAATTTATATTCATGAAAATGTCCATTAAAGACAACATCCACTCATGAAAACATCACAACCTCATAGTAGTGCATATGGTAGCATCACAACCTCATAGCATACCTTGAGAATAATAAAGACCTTAAGAGAATCCTTTAGACTTCCCTTGCATGCCAGAAAGACACCCTAGCAACTTGAGTGCACCTCATACTTGATCTCTTCATTGGTTGCACAAAAAAAGAAAAATTCTATCAAGTATTTATAGTAATTTTGTCCCAAGAAATTAGTTGAGTTGACCTCAATTTTCTAGATGGGTTATTAGATGAAAACACGCATATCTCCTCATTCCTATAGAGTTAGTGGAACTTCCATATACCGTTGTAAAGTTATCATAATAAATTTCCAAAAATGTAACTTTATATTCCATTTGATTTAGATGTGTAGGGTAAACATTCCCTCAAATATAGGGTATCCAAATTGACCCAAAACTAATACTTTCAACTACCTCCATATTGCAATATTTATCTTGGAAATTAATAGGATTTTAATATTTATATGGGAGATATTGCGGGATCAATTTGTGTACAACTCAAATTTTTCATGTGGAAAAAATCACTTGTTATCTCATCTTGTGAGGGCCATGCTTAAAAGTTATGCCATAAGGGAACCTATATGGAGTTATATACATTTATGTCAAGGCTCCTTCAAGGATATTCAAGGCTTCTTCAAGCGGACACATTATCATCACTTTTAGGGGATTCTAAGATTTTATTTAGGGCTTCTTCTAAGGTTGACATCAATTGTTGGACACACCGACCACACTGAGAGGGGGGTGAATCAGTGTAGGGATATTTTACTCTACAAAACACCTTAGTTAGTAATCACCATTTACTCATAATTCATTACTTTTATTTATAACAAGTTGTATGTAAACATATCTCATCAGCGAACATCATCAATAAAAATCGCCACAGGAAAGATGAGGAACAAAAGATATATGTATAAGTTTCTTTTATATTACAGACTACAATCCTTGGGGATTTTTCAACAACAACTGAATAGAGAAACAACTCTAGAAGAGCACCAACTCTCAATGCAAGACTCAACCTGCAAATACCAACACCATATGAGAGGAGGAATTCAATCATCAAGTACAAGAATCATCTTGTATGCAGAATCCAATATGTCAATAGGTATTTTACCTGTGAATAGTGTAGCACATGTATGTACGTTCCCTTTCTATACTTCAACATGAATGTGTATGTGCCCTTCCTTCTGTCGACCTACATACACCTTCAGAAACTAGGGTTTCTGAAAGTTCAACCTTCTAGATCTTCATACCCTTTTTCACTCAGTCACATCCAGCTATGACATGTCGTTGTAACCGGTCTGTCACTTCTCAATCTGTACCATCACCAATCACAAACATATCTAGACCACCCAACAACCGATACATGCTCCTCATGCATACATAATCATAGATCACATATATCTCACAATTAGAATAGAACTGAACTAGTCAACCAACCAGCTACCATATTCAGACATCAATACAACCATACAAATAATGCCTCAAGAATTCACCATTCCATGAGAAAATCTAAGCATGAAGACAACATATAACCATACCATATATTCTGTAGAATATCTGAATTAGTAGACCATTGTTCTCGAAACTTGCTTCAGACTCTAGGAACCTGGCACCAACACTTTCTCAATATTTTATGGCTTTTCCCTCATGTACACGTCCTATTATACTTCCATCCCATGTATGTACGCACCCTATTATATTGTTAGCTCGTGTACATCTTAGAAACAAGGGCTTTTCAGTATTTATGAAATTCCAAAACTTTCGTCGTCAATACCTTAGACTTATAGAACTTATGATGTATCTGTGAGTACCTACAATGAATCTTCATGAAGAATAGATCTTAAATATTCTCAATAGATTTACATGTAAGAGACCGTTACTCTCCTATTTATACTTCTCCAAGTAGCTTCCTCATCTAACCAACTTCCTTCTTTTGGGGATAACCCACTTCTAACCACTTTGTCCACTTATAACTAGTTTCTCCACAAATAGTAACTTCTCCACTTCTAGTTTCAAATAATTTAATTTTAATTTTTTTTTTTAACACCCACTTAACCCATGATTAACTCCTAGTTTCACTCACTTGACTAGTCAACTTCTTCTAGGAACTTCTACAATAATTTTGACTTATTTTACCTTCTAGATAACTCATGAGGGTTATCCAACTTCACATGGCCATAACCCTCTAACTGTGAGGATTTATTTGATGTTCTACATATCACTGGAAATGGAATGATGAGCAATATCCATCTAGAGTAGTCTCACTTACAAATTCATTGATCTTCATTACAATATTCCACAATGAATCCTTGGGTTCCTTAGCAACACATCTAGGATGACTCAACCACTTAACCATTTGGACTTCACAGAGTGCCTTCCCATGAGGGATTTCACTATAAGGGGACTACTTTAGAGTTCATCCATTTGGTACTTGCTATTTGTACTTCACAAAGCATCTTCTTGTGAGGGATTTCACCATAAGGGGACTACTTTGGATTTTATACATTTGGTACTTCCTATTTAGACTTCACAAAGCGTATTCTCATGATGGATTTCACCATAAGTGGACCACTTTGGATTTCATCCATTTGGCACTTCCTATCTTCCATGACAAGACAACAATGACCAACCTTTTTGTCATCCCATCTATAAATAAATGCATGACAAAACATCACTATGACACCACTTGATGTCTATTACATCAATCCTTTGACATCAATTACATATATGAAAACATAGGTCGTCAAACAGTACGTCAGTGATACTATGACAAGACATCAACTCTTTCACATCAATCCTTTGACATCCATGACAACATAATGCAACAATACCCCCCTTTAGCATTGATGGCAATACAAATATTTATTTCAACACCAATCATTGATGTCAACACGTAGACATGGCAATGATATTCATCAATACTCATGTCAATAACATCAATGTGATTATATCTCCCCATTTTACATCAATTGAAAAGGGTAGTTTCCTCCTTGGGGATCCTCCCCCCTACCTGAACGCTCCTTGGGGTTGCTCCCCCTATCTGTTGCTCCATTATCTGAACAATATCTCCCACTTTGGATAAGTCATATCACTGTGATGCAATGTTGATGGCATGGCTATCAATCATATCTCCTCCCAGAAGCATGTTGTTGCAACCAATCATGGGAAGAAGAATAACTCTTCCTGTAGGTATGTCTCTCCCTATCTTCTCTGCAATATGAATAATATGCTACCACTGTAATCTGCTTCTATTGTAAATGATACTTCTCATTTGGAACATAGATCAAATACTCAATAATGATCTTCTCTTCCTATCATGATCCTTGGACCTGTCCATGCATCAATCATCCAAACCCGTGCCATACCATACATCAAGTGTATGCCAATCATACATATTATCTCATGCCTCAATCATGAAGAAAAAGATATGTAAAAAATGGATCATGAGAAAATCATCAACCATGTGCACCCTCTTCCATACAATGTGCCAACCATGCACATAAGTCATATACATCAACCATGTACATCAACACCATACAATATACCATAAAATATCATCAATGGAGTGTATTAACCATATGCCAAGAACATGTGCCAACTGTGTGCTAAGCATGTATCAATATCACCAACAAATGCCTCTAACAATCCTCAATCATGTGCCAAACCATGCATCAAACCATGAACCATAGCATCCCCAAGATATGTCGCGTCATGTACTAACATAACCTAGTATGTACCATGATCTCATAAATATATGCATCCAATCCATGTACCAAACATGTGCCAACATCTATAAGCTATGTACCTCAGCCATGTGCCATATCACTCACGATATGCCTCTACCATTAATCAAGTGTCACAAACATGTGACAAGAAATGTATATCAACCATTAATCACCAATCAATGTATCAACCAAGAACCACAACAAGTGTCTCAACTATCCCATACATCATGAACCAAAATATATTCCAAAAATTTAATACCAATGATGTACTTTAACCAAGTACTATCACCCACAACCATATACTATCTATAAGTGCATCAACCATGCACTAAACATGTATCACCCCTGGTACTAAGCAATTGCATCACCCATCCACTAAACCTCAATAAGATGTACCACAATCAAAATATCTTTACACATATGTCACATCAATCTATGGGCCAATGATACAAATAGAAATTGCCTCAAATAATGTATCAAATCCTTACCAATCATGCATCACATTATAACTCATCAATCATGCACAACATCACCACCTCATCAACTCATCAACTACATGTCCCAATATGTATTTCAACCACATGTCAAATTCATGCACAAAGACATCCAACATATATGCCTCTAACAATACACCATAAGATATATCAATGGATCTCACATATGTACCAGCCATGCACTACAATAGATATACCTCAAAACAAAATGTATAATGAAACAATAACACCTTTAAACATGTGCCAAGAGAATACCTCAATAGATCAACGATATATCTCTAGCTAACATCACATCAACATGAATTGTCCCATAGATAACATGCCATATCATCACTATCATAACCAACAATGTTCCTCAATAGAAAATTCCTCAATCCACACTCTAGGGTTAGTATCATGCATCCAATATAGAAATAAAGAAAATGCTTCAACACTCAACCACATATTATCACCACACATACATCAAACACATATGCCAACATATAATCATGAAAACCTGCAACAAACCATGTTACACCCTCCAAAACAGAGTTATACCATCAAACCATGCTACAACTCTTCTTCATAGCCTTCTTTTCAAGGCTTTTACCACATGTACATGGCATGTTCCATAGACAACTCGTGTATGGATGTAACCTTTTTATAGGTCATCTCACATATGTATGTGACTTCTCCCACAGGAGCTCGCATATGTTTTAGAAAAAATCAATCTTGAGCTTGCATCATGACTACCATTCTATTTTGGTTGTTCAGTCTTCTTCATCCACTTCTGAGGGTGTCCCGACTTCTCAAAACTTGAGCTGTCAACTTCCATATTTTCAACATTTTTTTCCTTTCTAGCTTCATGTGTTCTTATTTTCATGCTATATGACACACTCTTCATGGACTATCTTCTTCTGTTCTAGCAATCCTGGGATTTGTGACCAAACCCACTGCAGTTGTAGCATCTCATGTTGTGACAATGAACAGTAACATGTCCCACTTGATTACATATCAAACACCTTATGTTGTTATGAAACCTTCCAACATCTTTCCTTCCATAATGTCTGCAATTCAAAGCTTTGTCACCATATTCATTATATGAGAGGCAGTGACCATGAATTTTTTGTTCATAGCTTTGTTTTGGTGTCCTCCGTGAAGGTGCCTCTCTTCTTAATTTTCTTTGGGGTGTAAAGATGGCTTCTTCATGTCTTCCTAGCTTTGTTATTTTTAAAGTTTCCTTTCTTTGTGTAGGTAATTGACTTGCAATTTTTCTTCCACCTTTTCAAAATGAAGGACTTGCCTCATGCTTCTTGGAAGTGATAGCTTCAAGGTGTGTAGCTTCCTTGGTGTATCCAAGACCTAATTTATTATTTGGTTATCTTTGACTATACAATATTTCATTCAATATTTTTGAACTATTCATGAACTTGATATGAGTAGTTGACTTCTCTACTCTCTCTCTCACATCAACAACTTCATATTCCAACTTATGGCATGACTCTTTCTTTTCATTTACTTGATTCTTTAATAGTTCCTCTACCCTTTTGGATTCTTCAAGTTGATCCCTTAAATTTACATTGACTTTAATATCTTCAAGGCTTTTTCAAATTTCATCATCTGCCTTCTTCTTTTCTTATACTTGACTAGTTAGATCATTCTTTGGTTTCTTGATCTCTTCATATTTTTCTTCTAATTGAGTATTTTTACATTCTTCTTGTTCTTTGAGAATTTTCTTTAGTTCCATGATATTCTTTGGGTACTTTTCTAGGACTTCATTAATGCATTTTTCAAGATACCCAGAAGAAATTGAATAATGTTCTATTTCCATGCTAATATCACCTAACTCAAATACAAAGTTTTCTTTAAACTTCAAAAACTCTTCTTCTTCATGTACGCAAAGTTCTACTACATCTTATTCATTTGTAACAGAACATTCAACATCACTAGGAGTATTATAATCAAAATATTTTGGAGATTCTTTACCTTCATTGTCCTTGACGAAATTGTCTTCTTTATTTTGGTATACCTTCTCTAGCTTCAACCATAAATACTTGGTGGAAGTAGATTCTCCCATGCTTTCTTTGACAAAACTCAAGACTCCATTGAAAATGGTCTTGAGAGATAATGCATCATTCTTCTTTTCTTCCTTTTTTGCTGCAAAATTTAACTTATTCTTTAAGGTAATTGATCCACCAATAGTTTCATTCCAAATACCTTTTCCATTTTCCTTAAAAAACCCTTTCATTTCTATTCTCTATGTTGAGTAATATGTCTCATCAAAGAGGGGAACTGCATCTGCATGTTCATCCATTTGTGTGTCCATAGATCTCCTTCAAAATTGTAAGGCTTATGATGAAGGCCTACTCTCATTCCAATTTTTTGACACACCAACCGCACTGAGAGGGGGGGTGGATCAGTGTACGGATCTTTTTCTCCTTTACAAAACACCTTATTTAGAAATCACCATTTACTAATCATTCATTACTTTTATTTATAACAATTTGCAAGTAAACATATCTCAACAACAAACATAATTAATAACCATCACCACAAGAAACACAAGGAACACAAGATATATGTATAAGTTTCTCTTATATTACAGACTACAATCGTTGGGGGTTTTTCAACAACAACTGAATAGAGCAACAACTCCACAATAGCACCAACTCTCAATGCAAGAGTCAACCTGCAAATCTCGGCACCAGCTGAGAGAATGAATTCAATCCTCAAGTACAAGACTCATCTTGTAGACATAATCCAATATGTCAATAGGTACATGACCTGTCAATAGTGCAACATACATATGTATGCACCCTTTCTGTAATGTCCTCCTAAGTACGACAACGACTCTTTAACAGGTGAATTTTTTTTTTTTTTTTTTACAGTGTGTGTGCGCGTGTAAAAAGGAAACAGACATAATTGACTCAACGTCGCCACCCATCAACCATCAATACGCAACCACGATGCACACCACCAGAAGGACTAAGGTGCACAACAGGTAATTGCAAGCAATACACGATCCTAGATGTATGACACACAATAAGTAGCTGCAATGATTAACGACATATTGGGTTATGCATGGTACGACACAACAGGAAGAATTCGTAGTAGTAGAGTTTACTATTTCTGCCCAGGGAAGCAAGGCGTTTAATCTTAGTTCTCTGCTCCGGAGAGAGAGAAGTTCAGATAGGCTCCTGGCCGACTGCTCAGGCAGAAACTAGTAATCCCCGTCAGGTGTGTCGCAAGAGTGGAACCCTGCCTTTAAAGGGCCCGAGACTCTTGATATGGCACTTCATTATTGACATGAAAATAATCACCACACAAACTTCTACACTAAGGCTACAAGGAGGTGTCTACATCCTGCCCGACATAAGCAGACCAAGCACACAAAACTGACACCCCAGTACGACATTAGTTAACCAAGAGAATACAACCTATAAGATTCTTAAGGTCATTCCACTGCACAACCTTAGATCATAATTCGTCAACAAGGTGCCCTCTGAATCTACGTTCAAGGGCCTTATTGTGTAAGTTTGAACTTCGGCTGGTTGACATTAATATCCCAAAGTTTACATATAGATATGTATGACAATATCTCTTGATTAGATCGTGTACCTCTTAACCATATTACTCCAATTTCCTCTTTCCACACTGAATACAAGAACCAATCATTTATTATTATACACCAGGACACTTTATTGTTATACCTTAATAATCATTGTAAACCTATCATTCTAATAATCCTTCTAACTTTATTGTTCTAATTGATCATTAAAATCTGAACCTTCTACCTTCACATTTTATCCACATTATATTACCGTAGCATTGCAGTTACACCTCATTGTAACATTTATGTGAACATTTACAATAAGGTTCAATAATAGTAAACCAAACACATTACCCTTACATTAAATTTATGTGAACATTTGCAAGAAAGTTTCAATAATCGTAAAATAAAACAACATTACCTTTACCTTAAATGGCCATAACTGGGCCAATAAGCTAACCTAATTTC
>ML782298.1:280206-298912 GCA_009831015.1 Picea engelmannii
ATACTCTCGCTTGTTAAATAACTTTATTACAATTGGTTCAATCTAAGTTTATGTATGAGTTTTAAGGAATATACTTTAATCCCTTAAGCATTCAATTTATTCACTAATGGTTATGCGTTATGTCAATCAAAACTATGTCTTTTGGTATTCGTTTATTTATGAATTAGTTTATTTTTTGAAAAACTATTGTGTTCATAAGGGAGTTATGTTTTCAATAAGTTAATGAACTCTCATTGTAGGTTGTGGTTAAAGAAGGAGAGGCCTTCAATGAAATTTATTGTCTGAGTTAACTAAAACGTATCCATTGATATATTGGTTGTAGTTGGATGAAGTTAATTCTAATGAATCCAAGAACTAGAGCTCAGGTACATTCTAAAAATTGTATTCTCCTTGCACTGCATTGAGGTGCGAACTCTAGCCTAAAATCTCATAATGATGTTTTGCTTAATTATTTTAATAGTCGTTAGGGTTAATTGTTATTACTAAAGATATTTGGGTATAGGATTAGGTCAAGATTCATAGGAGATATTAGAATTAGGGTTAGGCTCTTTTTAGAGTTAGAGTTAGGGCCTTTTTCCTTAAGGTTAAACGAAATTTTTATCTTAGAGAATTTTTTTTTTTTTGACTTAGGTTTAGATTTTGAACTGGACGACTATTTGTTTAGGGGTGTCCTTTTAAGACGTTATCAAGGCATTAATGTCTTAGGGATATTTAGGTTTGTTTCCTTCATCCACCTCAATGCGACATGCGCTTCAGGACACACCACGTGCTCCAAGGGTGCCACTCGCCTCATTTGTTTCCTTTGCGTGACGTGCCCTTCAGGATGCACCACGTGCTCCAAGGGTGCCACTCGCTTCTTGTGTTTTATTTGTGCAACGTGCCCTTCAGGATGCACCACGTGCTCCAAGGGTGCCACTCGCCAACTGGACTGATTGGTAGACATCTATAACCCCTGGAGTCAACACTCCCCCAGGTGAACTTGTGGGAGACTAAGGGCTCTAAGGAATAAGGCCCCCGCCTTATTGTGTGCCCCTTAAAATCATCGTGAGCGACTGTCGTAGTCTTCCCTCATGGCATCGTGTATCCTCTCGAACTAGGTAATCGTTAACCTATAGTTCGATCCACAGCGGGAGTGCTAGTAGGCAGTGGCAGGGCTATTGTCTACCCCTCTCCCCCAACCTCTCTGGAAATCGTGTGTGGCCACTTTACTCCATATGTGAGTCTCGTCGAAAAGCTATCATCTGCCTACATCATCAACAATAAATAAATCAACCCAAAAGAACACTCCCTGACTCAATCCAGAGTCCAAGGGGTTCCACCGATGCCTCTGCATCCTTCAGGTCAAAAACCCTGCACACTCAATAAAACTGAGTCAATAGCTCCTGTCTACATCATATAGTAAAACATCATGTCGTCTTTCAATCGCATCATAATCAAGTATAAATGGTTTAACATCACAAAAGTCCAGATCACTTGCGAGCAAGTGTCCTCAAAAAATAAGTTTTCTCAGTGCGCCAGAGAGGGATGTTACATACACCCCCTCTTGGTCTAAACTTTGTCCCGAAGTTTCTTAGTATAATGCCAAAATAAAAGTACCACGGTATCATAAGTCTATCTATCAAACAAAAATGGAAACTGTTGGCGCATATCATATGCATCCTCCCAGGTCGTTGAGTGCGATGATGTAAGATGCGGACCGGCTCAGCCATGAGCACTCCCTCGTCTGATACTTGCAAGGAACTCAGGTCAATCACATGTGTAGGATCACTAATATAATGTCTCAAAACAGTTACATGAAAAACATCGTGCATACGCCTCAAAGAATCAGGCAAGGATAGTCTATAGGCCACGGGCCCCTTTCTCTCCACAATCTCGAAAGGTCCCATGAACCTAGGAGAGAGTTTATCTCCATTTCCAAACTTGATCGAACTCTTATGTGGTTTAACCCACAAGAAGACTTGATCGCCGACCTCGTAACTACGGTAAACTCGGTGTGCATCGGCATAACTCTTCTGTCGATCCTGTGCTTCTTTAATCCTTTGTCTTATGGTTTTCACTTGCTCTTCCATTTCTTGGATCAATTCTGGTCCCACCATGACCCTATCCTCAAGCCGATCCGAACTCAAGGGCATCCGACATGGTCACCCATAAAGGAACTCAAAAGGTTCCATCTTAATGGTGCTCTAGTAGCTATTGTTGTAAGCGAACTCTACTAGAGGCAAGAACTCCTCCCAACGTTTTTGTTGGTCCATCATGTACATGCACAACATGTCTTCCAAGGTTTGGTTCGTTCATTCGGTCTGCCCGTCAGTCTCTGGGTGATACGTAGTACTAAAATTAAGTTGGGTTCCCAATGCCTCTTGGAAAATCATCCAAAATCATCCATTAAACACCGATCCTCGATCGGATATAATATTTTTAGGCACGCCATGCAGCCTCACAATCTCACTGATGAAAAATATCACTATGTCAAGTGCCTGATATGTTGTATGCATAGGAATAAAGTGAGCACTCTTCATCAGAGTGTCTACTACTACAAAAATCGAGTCATGTCTCCTTGCCGTCAGTGGCAATCCAACAATAAAATCCATCGAAATAACTTCCCATTTCGATTACGGAATGGAATGTGGTTGAAGTAATCCTGCTGGGTGTCTATGTTTAGCCTTTACTTGTTGACACTCTAGACATCTAGCCACAAAGTTGACTATGTCAGCCTTCATTCCCTTCCAGAAGAATAAGGGTTTAAGGTCTGCCCTCATCTTCGTAACTCCTGGGTGAGCCATGTAAACTGCTCTATGAGCCTCGCTCGGGATCAACATCCTCAACTCGTCGTTAGGCGGTACGTAAATCCGACCTCTAAACCTCAATAACCCATCACTATCAAAAGAAAATCCCTCATATCGTGGTACCATCATTGTGTTTTGTCCGATAAACTCCTCGACTTCTTTGTACCATCATTGTGTTTTGTCTGATAAGGCGTTCTTGCTATCGGTTCGGTCCCCGATTTCAGGTCTATGGTAAACTCCAGTTCCCTTTCCGGCGGCATCCCAGGCAACTCCTCTGGAAATACGTCCGCAAACTCCTTCACCATCGGAAGGTGTTCTATACCTTCCGCTACTCCCTTCTCATTTAGCGCGAGGATCACATAAAGTTTGCACCCCTTGCACAAAATCTTTTGTAACTCTAAAGAAGAGACGAACCACAGGGAAAATCTCTGGTTCCGTCCTACAATCACACGTCTCTGTCCTTCATCATCAACCAATATCAACCGTTTCGTCTTACAGTAGCTCCTGGGTCTATCAAAATACTAAGGGTCTGGTCAGCGACAGTAACTGTCGTCTTGAGCACAGTCAACTGGTGCTCTGCCTGGTGGTTATTCACCGTTGCATGAATCTGATGGGACTTGCCCATATCTCCCATGGTAGCGGGTCCGGATAATCCTGACACTCTGGCCCTCTCCACAGGACAGTCGCGCTGGTAGTGTGGCTCCCCACACGTCCAACAACCGTTCTTTGGCCCAGTAGTCCTGGTGCCCGAAGTAGAAGAGGACGGCCCACCGGCCTGGAGACCAGGTCTGTTCTACTGAACAGGCCTAAACTGTTGCTGCTGTGGGCGATGTTGCTACTGGTGTTGTGGTCCTCGATAAGGTGTCCACTGCTGAGGTGACGGTCGTTGGGGTGTAGCAAAAATGGATCCCCTCTGGAAGCCATGATGTCCCAGCATATGTCTTGTTGGTGTTTGATGTTGCGACGTACCAGATGAACTCTGCCCCATAGGTCTCGCTGGAGTCCTGGTCTGACCCCCACTGATAAGCTCCTCCTCAGCTATGAGGTCCTTTTGGACAACGTCGTGCAAGGTTTGAGGCATCAAGATCCTAACATTTGCACGCAGGCTACCATTAAGGCCAAACACGAACCGGTTGACCTTGAGCTTCTTTGTGTTAAGGTGTGGAGCATACCGGAGTAGCTCCATAAAATGTGCCTCGTACTCGGGCACCATACGACCTCCCTATCATAATGCATTGAACTCATTGAGCCGACGCTCAATGAATTCCTCTGAAAGGTACCTCTCTTAGAACTGTTCCTCAAACAGTTCCCATGACACGTCTTCAACGGCCGTGTTCAACTGCGGCAGGAGCGTCTTCCACCATAGAAGGGCACTCCCCTTCAGTTGAAAGACCACCATGCAGACCTTCATGTTGGAGGTATAATCACAGAGTGCGAAGCACATCGCCATATTCTCCAACCATGCCTCAGCGGCTGCGCCATCCAAGGCACCAAAGAACTCAGGAAATTTCACCTTCTTGAGTTCACAATGAATGCTACATGTAACGGCCGGTGCACGCAGTGGAACCTCAGGGGGTGCCAGCGCCCTGGCCTCGTCTTTGTCCAATCGACTGATCAGAGCCTCAGACATGCGCTGAAAGGATCTCATCATCCCAATAACATCACCAACTGCTATCTGCTCCTGTCCGAGAATTTGTTCGTCGCCCTGGGGGTTAGACCCCTCAGGCGTGGATGCTGTTGGAGGCATCATGCCTCCTCCCCTAGCACCCCGTCGTCTGCCTCCACAACGTCCTCTAACCATGATCACCTGCATGCACACAATCAACTCGATCAACAACAGTATAATCAATCTAATCATGTCAACGAAAGCCATAGCGAATCCCAAGTTATGGGTTGAACCAGCTCTGATACCATATGTAATGTCCTCCTAAGTACGACAATGACTCTTTAACAGGTGATTTTTTTTTATTTTTTATTTTTTTTACATTGTGTGCGCCCGTGTAAAAAGGAAACAGACATACTTGACTCAACGTCGCCACCCATCAACCATCAATATGCAACCACGATGAACACCACCAGAAGGACTAAGGCACACAACAGGTAATTGCAAGCAATACATGACCCTAGACGTAAGACGCACAATAAGTAGCTGCAATGATTAACAACATACTGGGTTATGCATGGTACGACACAACAGGAAGAATCTGTAGTAGTAGAGTTTACTATTTCTGCACAGGAAAGCAAGGCGTTTAGTCTTAGTTCTCTGCTCCAGAGAGAGAGAAGGTCAGATAGGTTGCTGGCCGACTCCTCAGGCAGAAACTAGTAATCCCTGTCAGGTGTGTCGCAAGAGTGGAACCCTGCCTTTAAAGTGCCCAAGACTCTTGATACGGCACTGCATTCTTGACATGAAAATAATCACCACACAGACTTCTATACTAAGGCTACAAGGAGGTGTCTACATCCCGCCCGACACAAGTAGACCAAGCACACAAAAATGACACCCCAATATGACATTAGTTAACCAAGAGATTACAACCTATAAGATTCTTAAGGTCATTCCACTACGCAACCTTGGATCATAATTCATCAACAAGGTTTCCTCTGAATCTACGTTCAAGGGGCCTTATTGTGTAAGTTTGAACTTCGGTTGGTTAACATTAATATCCCAAAGTTTACATCTAGATATGTATGACAATATCTCTTGATTAGATCGTGTACCTCTTAACCATATTACTCCAATTTCCTCTTTCCACACTGAATACAAGAACCAATCATTTATTATTATACACCAGGACACTTTATTGTTATACCTTAATAATCATTGTAAACCTATCATTCTAATAATCCTTCTAACTTTATTGTTCTAATTGATCATTAAAAACTGAACCTTCTACCTTCACATTTTATCCACATTATATTACCGTAGCATTGCAGTTACACCTCATTGTAACATTTATTTGAACATTTACAATAAGGTTCAATAATAGTAAACCAAACACATTACCCTTACATTAAATTTATGTGAACATTTGCAAGAAAGTTTCAATAATCGTAAAATAAAACAACGTTACCTTTACCTTAAATGGCCATAACTGTGCCAATAAGCTAACCTAATTTCATTTCAGGTTATGTAATAAGAATACTTCATTCTACTAATAGAATAAATTAAGTCAATCATCTATCTTAACATAACATCATAAACATAACATTCTAATGGGTCAGGATAAACATAACATTCTAAATATTCGCTCTGATTTTATAAACAGGGTAACCATTATTTTTCTGATTTAATAATCATTGAACTTGACAATCTAAACAATCCTTATAGAAATTATTCTTCTAATCAATAATTATAAACCTTCCATTCTAAGAATCATTCTAAGTTAATAAACATTGTAATCAATATTGATCTAGATTAATAATCATTAAAAACTTAGGCGGATAAATAATCTAGGTAGAATAATGATTTTAGGATTTAGGCAGAATAATAATCTAGGAAGAATATACGTTTAAATAACCTTTAATAAAAATTTGTCATCAGCAAATCAATACCAGCCACTTGGTCTGTTCAGACTTCAATAAGATATATGCATATATTTTTGGCACTACCTGTCAGTTTTTAATATAAAAATATATAAATGAATTCTAGGGTTATCGCTGAACTGTCCCGGGTCCCGTGCTAACATTCTAGGTTAAGTATTGAGAAACTAAAATATAACAATGAAATAGCCACCATTTAAACGCAATGAAATAAATAAATGGCAATTAAATAACCCGACACTTATTCGTTGTAGCAGAACATTCATTAGCTAAGGGTAAGGACACACAGGTATAGAACTCTGTCCTGTTCTACAAGACACAAAGTTAATAAATTCTGCCCCATTAAACTAATGCGCAGAGGTAATACAGCGTGCTTACGCAGAGGTGAGATTAATGAGAGTTAATAGCTATCAGCGAAGTGTACGAGGTGGATGCAGTATGGAGGTTACACGGGGCACTGTCAACACTAAAATGCCAAAAACATTAAAAATCCGGCCACACTGCAGCGAATCCACCCGGTGCAGGCAATTTAAAGTAGGCGTGCTACAGATGTATGGGTCCAACACAGTTTCAGTAGGAATCCAAGGTTTAACTGGGTTAGTGGACAGCCGTAAAAGCGAGGATTTACCTTACATTTACCAAGGTGCAAGAGGGCGAATTACCTGATGTGTACAACAAACTCACCACTTAAATCATGAACCAGAGCCAGGTCGAGAACAATTCACAATGACACAATATAACAAGTCTTAGCCAACTCTTAAGAACAAAGGTCCGCTCACGGTTAGCTAATATGGTTTGCGAAAACTTAGCTCAGACGTAGAAAATGAGTAGAGAAACAAGAAAGGAGTCTATACACTGTGTGCAACAATTACAACAGAAACGCAAGGGGTTATAACAGTAAAACACAGGGAAAGAAACCAACAATGCGCAGAGAAAAATTACAACAGAAACGCAAGGGGTTATAACAGTAAAACACATGAAAAAAACCAACGATGCACAGAGAAAAATTACAACAGAAACGCAAGGGGTTTAGAACAGTAAAACACAAGGAAAAAACCAACAATGCGCAGAGAAAAATCTAACGACAAACCGCATCGATAATGATGCCCGGCAACACAGCAAATTACACAGTAAAAAGCACTGAATTCCATTTAAGATTGCATGGGTAACCATCCCCTGATCGCAGAGAATCATTCACTCATCGTAGGTCTAGGAAATCACCAATCGTGGAGATATAGTGGCCAAAAGGAGTGGGGGTAACCTCAAAAAACACCACAAGCTAAGGAAGAAAACAACACAAAGCCACATACCATTACAACATAGTAAGAGCTACATTATGTCATTGCTAGTTTGAAGGGTCGTCAAGGGCGTTCAGAACCCAAGCGAAATCCCGAAATAAACATAAATAAACGTAGTAAACATTCGGGCCTGGTAAAACTTTGGGGGAAATTCATTTGCCCTCGAGGCAGTCCCTAAGCACAATCCAAGGTCCTAAAGATAGTTCATCGAAGGCATCTCGGGGTTACATCAATCTAGGCGTAGAAACTAAATGACACAGAAAGGAAAGATCCCAAATCTACACATCCATTAACATCATAAGGGTTCATATACACGTAAAGTAATGATTCATCTATTTAAAACAAATAATGCACTTGCGTACCTTTGACTGAAGGCGAATAACCCGAAGACGCTATCCTGTACTTGAGCTCCTTGCCGCTCTCGCTCGCCGACCGTAGAGACTACACTGGTACCTCCCAGCCAAATGCTAGGGGTACTCTTCTTCCCCCTTAGCCCCCTGAGCCACAAAGGGGCCACACACAATCAGGATAGTAACCTAGCTTCCCAGCTCGCCTCCCAGGCTAAGCTACCACTCTAATACAGCTGAGAAAATCCCCAACTCCTCACAAGCAATCAGTCCAGTTTTCTATTTCAACAACATAACAATGCCTCATAGCCCATCCCCTTTTCACCCCTAGCCCCTTTCTTTTTATCCCCCTTTTGACTTAAATCACATTTATTTTAAGTTTTCCCCCCTTTTTTTTCCTTTTTTTAAAAAAAAAAAACTCAAAAATGTAAAAGCGCTAAGCATCTTTTCATTTTATTTTTTTAAATTCACATATATATATTTTTTATACTCCCGCTTGTTAAATAATTTTATTACTATTGGTTCAATCTAAGTTTATGTATGAGTTTTAAGGAATATAGTTTAATCCCTTAAGCATTCAATTTATTCACTAATGGTTATGTGTTATGTCAATCAAAACTATGGCTTTTGGTATTGGTTTATTTATGAATTAGTTTAATTTTTGAAAAACTATTGCGTTCATAAGGGAGTTATGTTTTCAATAAGTTAATGAACTCTCATTGCATGTTGCGGTTAAAGAAGGAGAGGCCTTCAATGAAATTTATTGTCTGAGTAAACTAAACTCAAAATGGTAAAAGCGCTAAGCATCATTTCATTTTATTTTTTTAAATTCATATATATATATATATATATATATTTTATACTCCCGCTTGTTAAATAATTTTATTACTATTGGTTCAATCTGAGTTTATGTATGAGTTTTAAGGAATATAGTTTAATCCCTTAAGCATTCAATTTATTCACTAATGTTTATGCATTATGTCAATCAAAACTATGGCTTTTGGTATTCGTTTATTTATGAATTAGTTTAATTTTTGAAAAACTATTGCGTTCATAAGGGAGTTATGTTTTCAATAAGTTAATGAACTCTCATTGCAGGTTGCGGTTAAAGGAGAGGCCTTCAATGAAATTTATTGTCCGAGTTAACTAAAACGTATCTGTTGATATATTGGTTGTAGTTGGATGAAGTTAATGCTAATGAATCCAAGAACTAGAGCTCAGGTACATTCTAAAAATTGTATTCTCCTTGCACTGCATTGAGGTGCGAACTCTAGCCTAAAATCTCATAATGATGTTTTGCTTAATTATTTTAATGGTTGTTAGGGTTAATTGTTATTACTAAAGATATTTGGGTATAGGATTAGGTCAAGATTCATAGGAGCTATTAGAATTAGGGTTAGGCTCTTTTTAGAGTTAGAGTTAGGGCCTTTTTCCTTAAGGTTAAACGAAATTTTTATCTTAGAGAAGTTTTTTTTTTTTACTTAGGTTTAAATTTTGAACTGGACGACTATTTGTTTAGGGGTGTCGTTTTAAGACTTTATCAAGGTGTTAATGTCTTAGGGATATTTAGGTTTGTTTCCTTCATCCACCTCAATGCGACGTGCCCTTCAAGACGCACCACATGCTCCAAGGGTGCCACTCGCCTCATTCATTTCCTTTGCGCGACGTGCCCTTCGAGATGCACCACGTGCTCCAAGGGTGCCACTCGCTTCTTGTGTTTAGTTTGTGCGACATGCCCTTCAGGATGCACCACGTGCTCCAAGGGTGCCACTCGCCAACTAGACTGATTGGTAGACATCTATAACCCCTGGAGTCAACACACCGCCAGGTGAACTTGTGGGAGAATAAGGGCTCTAAGGAATAAGGCCCCTGCCTTATTGCGCGCCCTTTAGAATCATCGTGAGTGACTATCGCAGTCTGCCCTCACGGCATCATGGATCCTCTCGAACTAGGTAATCGTTAACCTATAGTTCGAGCCACGGCGAGAGTGCTAGTAGGCAGTGCGAGGGCTGTTGTCTACCCCTCTCCCTCAACCTCTCTAGAAATCATGTGTGGCCCCTTTACTCCATATGTGAGTCTGGTCGACAAGCTATCATCAACCTGCATCATCAACAATCATGTCAGAAATGTCAACATCATATCATCGAATCAAATTAAATATCACAGTAAATAAATCAACCCAAAATCACACTCCCTGACTCAATCCGGATTCCAAGGGGTTCCACCGATGCCTTTGCATCCTCCAGGTCAAAAACCCTGCACACTCAATACAATTGAGTCAATAGCTCCTGTCTACATCATATAGTAAAACATCATGTCGTCTGTCAATCACATCATAATCAAGTATAAATGGTTTAACATCATAAAAGTACAGATCACTTGCGAGAAAGTGTCCTCAAAAAATAATTTTTCTCAGTGCACCAGAGCGGGATGTTACATACACCCCCTCTTGGTCTAAACTTCGTCCCTAAGATTCTCAATATAATGCTGAAATAAAAGTACCACAGTATCATAAGTAGCACAGTATCATAAGTCTCTCTATCAACAAAAATGGAAACTGTTGGCGCATATCATATGTGTCCTCCCAGGTCACCGAGTGCGGACTATAATTGTCCCACTAGACCTTGACCTGATCTACCATTCGACGTCATAACTGTCGAACGCGATGATCTAAGATGTGGACCGGCTCATCCATGAGCGCTCCCTCGTCCAATACCTGCAAGGAACTCAGGTCAATCACGTGTGTAGGATCACTAATATAATGTCTCAAAACAGATACATGAAAAACATCGTGCATATGCCTCAAAGAATCAGGCAAGGCTAGTCGATAGGCCACGGGCTCCTTTCTCTCCACAATCTCGAAAGGTCCCAGGAACTTAGGAGAGAGTTTAGCTCCATTTCCAAACTTGATCAAACTCTTATGCGGTTTAACCCGCAAGAAGACTTGATCCCCGACCTCATAACTACTGTCGACTTGGTGCACATCGGCATAACTCTTCTGTCAATCCTGCACTTCTTTAATCCTTTGTCTTATGGTTTGCATTTTCTCTTCCATTTCTTGGATTGCTTCTGGTCCCACCAGGACCCTATCCTCAAGCCGATCCCAACTCAAGGGCGTCCGACACGGTCACCCATAAAGGAACTCAAAAGGTGCCATCTTAATGGTGCTCTGGTAGCTGTTGTTGTAAGAAAACTCTACTAGAGGCAAGAACTCCTCCCAATGTTTTTGTTGGTCCATCACGGACATGTGCAACATCTCTTCCAAGGTTTGGTTGGTTCGTTTGGTCTGCCCGTCAGTCTCTGGGTGATACGTAGTACTAAAATTAAGTTGGGTTCCCAATGCCTCTTGGAAACTCATCCAAAATCGTCCAGTAAACACCGATCCTTGATCGGATATAATCTTTTTAGGCATTCCATGCAACCTCACAATCTCACTGATGAAAACTCTCGCTATGTCAGGTGCCTGATATGTTATACACACAGGAATAAAGTGAGCACTCTTCGTCAGAGTGTATACTACTACAAAAATTGAGTCATGTCTCCTTGCCGTCAGTGGAAATCCAACAATAAAATCCATCGAAATAACTTCCCATTTCGATTCCGGAATGGCATGTGGTTGAAGTAATCCTGCCGGGTGTATATGTTCATCCTTTACCTACTGACACTCTAGACATCTAGACACAAAGTTGACTATGTCGGCCTTCATTCCCTTCCAGAAGAATAAGGGTTTAAGGTCTGCCCTCATCTTCGTAACTCCTGGGTGAGCCATGTAAACTGCTCTATGAGCCTCACTTAGGATCAGCATCCTCAACTCATCATTAGGCGGTACACAAATCCGACCTCTGAAACTCAATAACCCATCGCTATCAAAATAAAATCCCTCATATCGTGGTACCATCATTGTGTTTTGTCCGATAAACTCCTCGACTTCTTTGTACCAGTCATCGTCACGTTGTAAAGTGAGAATCTTCTCACATAGATTTGTTTGAAGAGGCAACACCGAAAATACGCATGGCCTCTGACTCAAATCATCCACCACTCGGTTCACTGTTCCCTTTATGTAAGTAATCTTGAAGTCATACTCGCTAAGCAATTCCGACCAACGCCGTTGTCGTGTGTTCAGGTCGCTTTGCGTGAAAATGTGTTGCAGCCCACAATGATCAGTCTTTAATTCAAATTTTCATCCAACAAGGTAGTGTCTCCAAACCTTCAAGGCATAAACGATGGCTAATAACTCCAAGTCATGCATCACGTAATTATCCTCATGTCTTCTCAGCTTCCTCGAAATGTAAGCAATCACTCGTCCATCTTGCATCAAGACTCCGCCTAATCCTTCCTTGGATGCATCAGTGCATACCAAGAAGTCCACGTCCATGTCAGGGACCTTTAGTATCGAAGCGGTTGTCAACAACTCCTTAAGCCTCCGAAATTCTTCCGCGCATTCCTCTATCCAAACAAACTTCTTGTTTTTCTTCTGCAATTCCGTGATCAGATTTTCTATCTTCGAAAATCCCTCGACAAACCGTCGATAGTATCCTGCTAAACCCATAAAACTACAGACTTCTATGACATTCGTCGGCACAGGCCATTCCATAATAGCCTCAACCTTGGCTGGATCCACGACGATACCTTCGCCGGAAATGACATGCCCTAAGTAGTGAATCCTTGATTGATAAAAAGAGCATTTGGACAACTTCCCATATAATTTGTGTTCTCGTAAACATTGTATTACCAAGCGCAAGTGCTCGTCATGCTCCTCCTTCATCCAAGAGTAGATTAAAATATCGTCAATGAATACTTGGACGAACTTGTCCAAGTACTCGCGGAACACCCCATTCATCAAAATCATGAATACCCCTAGGGCATTTGTCAGCCCAAATGGTAAAACAGTAAATTCGTAATGTCCAATATCGCCTTAAAGGCGGTCTTAGGGACATCATCCTCCTTGATCCGCAACTGGTGATACCCTAATAGCAAATCGATCTTGGAGAACACCATTGCACCCTTCATTTGATCGAACAGATCATCAATTCTTGGTAAGGGATATTGATTCTTGATCTTAGCCTTGTTCAGTTGATGGTAGTCAATGCAAAGCCTCCATGACCCGTCCTTCTTTCGTATGAAAATAACTGGTGCACCCCATGGTGACACACTAGGACATATCAGTCCCAGGTCCAACAACTCCTTCAATTTCATTTTCAACTCTTGCAACTCCGGGGTCGACATCCGATAAGGCATTCTTGCTATCGGTTCGGTCCCCGGTTTCAGGTCTATGGTAAACTCCAGTTCCCTTTTCGGTGGCATTTCAGGAAACTCCTCTAGAAATACATCTGCAAACTTCTTCACCACCGAAAGGTGTTCTAGACCTTCCGCTACTCCCTTCTCGTTTAGCGCGAGGATCACATAAAGTTTGAACCCCTTGCGCAAACTCTTCCGTAACTGTAAGGAAGAGACGAACCGCAAGGAAACTCCCTGGTTCCATCCTACAATCACACATCTCTGTCCTTCATCATCAACCAAGTTCAACCGTTTTGTCTTACAGTTGAGTATCGCCTCATGCGTTTCCAACCAATCCATACCGATCACGACGTCTTAAGATCCTAAGATCGTGACGTACAAGTTCACCCTCATGACAAACTTTTCTTGGTTAAGGGCATAGCCTGTAACCTTTCCTCCAACCTTTTGTTTGGCTCTCGAAGCCATCTCCACGAAGCTAAAATCATCCTTTTCGACTACCTTTACCTTAATCCCTTTTAGCACTGCACCAGAAATGAAACTCTCAGTAGCTCCTGGGTCTATCAAAATACTAAGGGTCTGGTCAGTGACAGTACCTGTCGTCTCGAGCACAGTCGACTGGTGCTCTGCCTGGCGGTTATTCACCGCTACATGTATCCGATGGGCCTTACCCATATCTCCCACGGTAGCGGGTCCAGCTGATCCGGACACTCTGGCCCTCTCCACAAGACAGTCATGCTGGTAGTGTGGCTCCCCACACGACCAACACCCCTTCTTCGGCCCAGTAGTCCTGGTGCCCGAAGTAGAATAGGACGGCCCACCGGCTTGGAAACTAGGTTTGTTCTGCTGAATAGGCCTAAACTGTTGCTGCTACAGGCGACGTTGTTGCTGGTGCTGTGGTCCTTGATAAGGTGTCCACTGCTGAGGCGACGGTCGTCAGGGTGTAGCAAAAGTGGATCCCCTCTGGAAGCCACGATGTCCCGGCGTATGTCTTGCTGGTGTCTGATGCTGCGGCGTACCAGATGAACTCAGCCCCGCGGGTCTCACTGGACTCCTGGTCTGACCCCCACTGATAAGATCCTCCTCAGCTATGAGGGCCTTTTGGACAACATCGTGCAAGGTTTGAGGCATCAAGATCCTAACCTTTGCACGCAGGCTATCGTTAAGGCCAAACACGAACCGGTTGACCTTGAGCTTCTCTGTGTTAAGGTGCGAAGCATACCGGAGAAGCTCCATAAAACGTGCCTCATACTCAGGCACCGTATGACCTCCCTGTCGTAATGCATTGAACTCATTGAGCTGATGCTCAATGAATTCCTCTGAAAGGTACCTCTCTCGGAACTGTTCCTCAAACAGTTCCCATGACACATCTTCAACGACCATGTTCAGTTGAAAAACCACCATGCGGACCTTCATGTTGGAGGTATAATCGTGGAGTGCGAAGCACGTCACCATATTCTCCAACCATGCCTCGGTGGCTGAACCTTCCGGGGCACCAAAGAACTCGAGAAATTTTACCTTCTCGAGTTCACAGTGAATGCTACCTGTAATGGCCAATGCGTGCGGCGGAACCTCAGGGGGTGTCGGCGCCCTGGCCTTGTCTCTGTCCAATCGGCTGATCAGAGCCTCAGACATGCGCTAAAAGGATCGCATCATCCCAATAACATCACCAACTTCTATCTGCTCCTGTCCGAGAACCTGCTCACCTCCCTGGGGGTTAGACCCCTCAGGCGTGGATGCTGCTCGCGGCATCACGCCTCCTCCCCTAGCACCCTGTCGTCTACCTCCGTAGCGTCCTCTAACCATGATTACCTGCATGCACACAATCAACTTGACCAACAACAATATAATCAATCTAATCATGTCAACGAAAGCCGTAGCGAATTCCAAGTCGCGGGTCGAACCAGCTCTTATACCATATGTAATGTCCTCCTAAGTACGAAAACGACTCTTTAACAGGTGAATTTTTTTTTTTTTAATAGTGTGTGAGCGCGTGTAAAAAGGAAACAGACATTCTTGACTCAACGTCACCACCTATCAATCATCAGGATGCAACCATGATGACCACCACCAGAAGGACTAAGGCACACAACAGGTAATTGCAAGAAATACATGACCCTAGATGTAAGACGCACAATAAGTAGCTGCAATGATTAATGACATACTGGGTTATGCATGGTACGACACAACAGGAAGAATCTATAGTAGTAGAGTTTACTATTTCTACACAGGAAAGCAAGGCGTTTAATCTTAGTTCTCTTCTCCGGAGAGAGAGAAGGTCAGATAGGCTCATGGCTGACTGCTCAGGTAGAAACTAGTAATCCCCGTCAGGTGTGTCGCAAGAGTGGAACCGTGCCTTTAAAGGGCCCAAGACTCTTGATACGGCACTGGATTCTTGACACAAAAGTAATCACCACACAGAATTCTACACTAAGGCTACAAGGAGGTGTCTACATCCCACCCGACACAAGTAGACCAAGCACACAAAAATGACACCCCAGTACGACATTAGTTAACCAAGAGACTACAACCTATAAGATTCTTAAGGTCATTCCACTGCGCAACCTTAGATCATAATTCATCAACAAGGTGCCCTCTGAATCTATGTTCAAATGGCCTTATTGTGTAAGTTTGAACTTCAGGTGGTTAACATTAATATCCGAAAGTTTACATATAGTTATGTATGACAATATCTCTTGATTAGATCGTGTACCTCTTAACCATATCACTCCAATTTCCTCTTTCCACACTGAATACAAGAACCAATCATTTATTATTATACACCAGGACACTTTATTGTTATACCTTAATAATCATTGTAAACCTATCATTCTAATAATCCTCCTAACTTTATTGTTCTAATTGATCATTAAAAACTGAACCTTCTACCTTCACATTTTATCCACATTATATTACCGTAGCATTGCAGTTACACCTTATTGTAACATTTATTTGAACATTTACAATAATGTTCAATAATAGTAAACCAAACACATTACCCTTACATTAAATTTATGTGAACATTTGCAAGAAAGTTTCAATAATCGTAAAATAAAACAACATTACCTTTACCTTAAATGGCCATAACTGGGCCAATAAGCTAACCTAATTTCATTTCAGGTTATGTAATAAGAATATTGCATTCTACTACTAGAATAAATTAAGTCAATCATCTATCTTAACATAACATCATAAACATAACATTCTAAATATTCGCTCTGATTTAATAAACAGGGTAACCATTATTGTTCTTATTTAATAATCATTGAACTTGACAATCTAAACAATCCTTATAGAAATTATTCTTCTAATCAATAATTATAAACCTTCCATTCTAAGAATAATTCTAAGTTAATAAACATTGTAATCAATATTGATCTAGATTAATAATCATTAAAAAATTAGGCGGATAAATAATCTAGGTAGAATAATGATTTTAAGATTTAGGCAGAATATACGTTTAAATAACCTTTAATAAAAATTCATCATCAACAAATCAATACCAGCCACTCGGTCTATTCAGCCTTCAATAAGATATATGCATATATTTTTGGCGCTACCTGTCAGTTTTTAATATAAAAATATATAAATGAATTCTAGGGTTATCGCTGAATTGTCCCGGGTCCCGTGCTAACATTCTAGGTTAATTATTGAGAAACTAAAATATAATAATGAAATAGCCACCATTTAAATGCAATGAAATAAATAAATGGCAATTAAATAACCCGACACTTATTCGTTGTAGCAGAACATTCATTAGCCAAGGGTAAGGATGCACAGGTATAGAACTATGTCCCGTTCTACAAGACGCAAAGGTAATAAATTTTGCCCCATTAAACTAATGCGCAAAGGTAATACAACGTGCTTACGCAGAGGTGAGAGTAATGGGGGTTAATAGATGTCAGCGAAGTGTATGAGGTGGATGCAGTATGGAGGTTACACGGGGCACTGTCAACACTAAAATGCCAAAAACATTAAAAATCGGGCCACACTGCAGCGAATCCACCCGGTGCAGGCGATTTAAAGCAGGTGTGCTATAGACGTATGGCTCCAACACAATTTCGGTAGGAATCCAAGGTTTAACTGGGTTAGTGGACAACCATAAAAGCGAGGATTTACCTTACATTTAGCAAGGTGCAAGAGGGCGAATTACCCGACATGTACAATGAACTCACCACTTAAATAATGAACTAGAGCCAGGTCGAGAACAATTCACAATGGCACAATATAACAAGTCTTAGCCAACTCTTAAGCACCAAGGTCCATTCACGGTTAGCTAATATGGTTTGCGAAAACTCAACTCAGACGCCGAAAATGGGCAGAGAAACAAGCAAGGAGTCTATACACCGTGTGTAGCAATTACAACAGAAACGCAAGGGGTTATAATAGTACAACACAGGAAAAAAAACCAACGATGCGCAGAGAAAAATTACAACAGAAACGCAAGGGGTTGTAACAGTAAAACACAGGAAAAAAACCAACGATGCACAGAGAAAAATTACAACAGAAATGCAAGGGGTTTAGAATAGTAAAACACAGGGAAAAAACCAACGATGCACAGAGAAAAATCTAACGGCAAACTGCATCGATAATGACGCCCAACAACACAACAAATTACACAACAAAAAGCACTGAATTCCGTTGAATATCATGTGGGTAACCATCCCCAGATCGCAGAGAATCATTCACTCATCGCAGGGGTAAGAAATCACCAATTGTGGAGATATAGTGGCCGAAAGGAGTGGGGGTAACCTCAAAAAACACTACAAGCTAAGGAAGCAAACAACGCATAACCACATACCATTACAACTCAGTAAGAACTGCATTCTGTCATTGCTAGTTTGAAGGGTCGTCAAGGGCATTCAAAACACAAGCGGAATCCCGAAATGAACATAAATAAACGTAGTAAACATTCGGGCCTGGTAAAACTTTGGGGGAAATTCATTTTCCCTCGAGGCAGTCCCTAAGCACAATCCAAGGTCCTAAAGATAGTTCATCGAAGGCATCTCGGGGTTACATCAATCTAGGCGTAGAAACTAAATGACACAGAAAGGAAAGATCCCAAATCTACACATCCATTAACATCATAAGGGTTCATATACATGTAAAGTAATGATTCTTCTATTTAAAACAAATAATGCACTTGCGTACCTGTGACTGGAGGCGAATAACCTGAAGACGCTATCCCGTACTTGAGCTCCTTGCCACTCTCGCTCGTTGACCGTAGAGACTACACCGGTACCTCCCAGCCAAACGCTAGGGGTACTCTGCTTCCCCCTTAGCCCCCTGAGCCACAAAGGGGCCACACACAATCCAGACAGTAACCTAGCTTCCCAGCTCGCCTCCCAGGCTGAGCTACCACTCTAATACAACTGAGAAAATCCCCAACTCCTCACAAGCAATAAGTCCAGTTTTCCATTTCGACGGCATAACAATGCCTCATATTCCATCCCCTTTTCCCCCCTAGCCCCTTTCTTTTTATCCCCCTTTTGACCTAAAT
>ML782298.1:302536-317684 GCA_009831015.1 Picea engelmannii
TTCACCGATTTTACTCTTGGTACTAGTGGCTAGATGAACCAAGAAATACTTTTCAATATTACATCTCTTTAATTTAAATGTTTCAACTATATTTGGATCAGGGAAAATTTTAGGGGATAAATTTCTCCCATGGGCTAATTTTCAATGTTTTGTCCCAAAAAGATATTCTCCATTCTAAAAATTATTCTCCCAAATTCTGTAGGGAAAAAATATTTTACCTTAAAAATCACCAAAATTTTATAAAAACTATATAAAATCCTTAGAAATTTGAATATTTTAAGAAAAATATTGCCAAACATTTATAATTGACTTATAAAGGACCATTAAGATTTGCCAAGGTTTCTAGATTTCAAAATAAATTTTCATCCTTAAAATTATCTCTGATTTGGATCTATATAACTATGACTAGCTCAAAAATCAATGAAAATAAGTTTGGGTTGATTATCAATCTTACCTTGTAGCTCAATCATGTGGGATTGGTAGTTTTATTTTTTTTTGTTCAAGGCTATATAAATACTTGACATGATCCTACCCACATCCTTCCCCATGTCATCTTCCTAGATATTATGCATAGTCCTCATCCTATCTCCCTAGTGAGAACAATATTTGCACAAGTGGTCTCCTTCACATCCCCAACACTTTATTGATTGATGTCTTGGCCTCTCCCCCAAGAAATCTATCATTTTAAGTTCAACTTGTGTTGGTTTTAATTTCTGATATGATTGAGAGCTAGCCCTAACAAAATGTATCTTTAATCCTTTCTTTCTATGATCCATGTTTCCTCTTTGCTTATCATCCCAAGATTTTTGAAAATCTAGCCTTCCCTTGTTTTTCTCATACAAATATTTTTCCTTCCTTATGGATTCTTCCAAACCTATGGATTTTATATTTGTAATATTCTCGCAACCCAGCCAATAAACCTATGGATATTTACCATCCAATCCTTGATAAACTCCACGTACCCTAGAATCTCGAGGATCTTCCTCTAATACTCCTCCATAGTCATGTTTCCTAACATGAGATTAAATAATTCTTGCATATTCTTGTCATAGTAATTATATGACAAGTAATTTTACTAGAAGTATTTATTTAAGTGCTTACAAGAAACAATATTCTCATCAAAATTCTTGACTTTCTTCCGCTAGCCCCACCACATTGAATCCTTTCCCTAGAGATGATATTTGGGAATCCTGGATTCTAGTTTTGTTGAGTAGTTATGGAGATAAAAAATTTTGCTCATTCTGAACAAACAATATTATACATCTTCACCCTTTCTATGTTCTCCATCAAATGGTGGTGGCTTGAGCTTCTTGAGTTCTACCGGAAAAATATCTGACTTGGGGCTCCTCCTCTGATGTCTAACAAGGGACAAACTTGGGATTCTCTTTGGCTCTAATCGTGCACGTGCTCTTCTATTTGAGTGTCCTAGTGAATGATGATGTCTAATAACACTCCTTTATTTCCTATATCCTCTAGGTTCGTCCCTCCTATCATAATATCTAGATGCTACTACTTGCCTTATACTAGTTTCTTGTTTTGTGCTTAAATATTTATTGATTTGTCTATGCAACATATTCAGACTCTATAGAAAATGATTGTTAATTTGATTCTTCTCCTATGCAATTATTATCAAATTTTCATTGTCTTCTCTATATATCTTTAGTTCCATATTCAAGCCTTTCATATTCTCATCTAGCCCCATATGTTGCACCCTGCCTCTATGCTCATTGAACTCAATCTCTATATTTCCAAAACTAATATGTAAACCTTAGATATCATCTTCATGGTCGTAAGATCCTTGGGAATCCTCCATCTCTCATGTTCTCATATAGGAACCAAATATATTTTTCCTATACCTCTAATTCTAAGAAAATGTGCACACAACAAATACTTGTTAGAATTAATCATATTGTAAAATTGTCATTAATTAAGACACATGCCCTTCTTTCCTTGATTTTTTGAAGAACTCTAATATACTAATAAAAAATCTAATATTTCAAATATACTATCTTTCCACTGACTATACTTATGTTCTAGTTTGATTTCTGAGCTGAAATTTATGACTTTCTAAAAGCAACAGTTTCACCCTTTTGCACTACTTTAATTGGTATAAATAATCTCAATGTTTAACTTCTAGAACATGTAGACACAAATATGGTGAGAGGCAATACTTTTTTTAAATTGGGTGTTGTTATTATTCCTGATTATGAATACATAACAACTCTCATATTCAAAATTTGATACTCCAACCAACTTTTACATCAATATGGATTTGACAACTTTGGCATTTTCACATTTCCTCTAGATTTATAATTTTTAGCATAAATTCACTATCTTCCAAAGAGAGAAAAACTGGGAAAAAAGTCATCAACACAAAGTTTTTCATCCTGTTCATGAAGCAAAATTCTAACTAAACAATATGTTTCCAAATAATTTATGAAAATAAACTTTGTAAATGTTTTTGGAACATTGAATGTTTTGAGTGGGCACTACACCCATCATTAGGGACAATAAAATATTAGTTACTAAAAAATAATATGTTGGAGAATATATATATATATATATATATATATATAGGATATTAAAATAATTAGTCATTGGTAAAATAATATTGTGAAAATCCCGCAGGGGTGTAGACCGATTGACAGGTGTCGTGTAAATGGAAGGAAATATGTAAAAAGGAAGTCTCAAGTTTGATTCTCACCCCGATTTACCCACGCCCCATGCTTGCAAGCTATGTGGATGCACCTGGAGGTTATATAGGTATCATATGGTAATCGACCCCGTGTCACGCGAGTATGAGAACCGCAAGTTGCTAATTCTGCCAAAAAAAAAAGAATGTTGTGAAAAATGGTTGAATTAAAAATAATATCAAGTGGATGCTATAAATAGATTATTACTAAGAAATGGAGTGAGTCAATGAATGAAAATGGTGAATAATAATTGAATGAGATAATTTAAATAAATGTTTTCATATTTTTTTTTATCTATGGTCCCTTTTTCTTCGAAGAATACTTCAAAAATCCCCCAAAAGTGGCCCAAAATAGTGTGTTTTTCCCTGTTTGGGCACCTTCACTTCAACTCTTTTAGATTTTGGTAAAAATACCAAATAGGTATCATCAAGCCTAATTTTTTGTCTTTATAAAAATTTCATCTTTATCTGGGTCCTGGTCATTAAGCATTATTGTGATCTTCAAAAACCACTGATTTGTGTTTTTTGGAAAATTTAAGAAAAAGTGGTCGATAGCCTTCACTGACACTTTTGTAACCTTTTTCACTGTGGACATTTCCTTTAAATTTCATCTGATTCTAAGTTGAACTACTGCTATTATGGTCAAAACAAGTTTTTGGTTGTAGACATCTTTCTCTTTTCGTTTCCTCCTCTTTTCTCTTATTTCTCTTTTCTTCTCTTCATGTCACCCCTTCTCCTTTTCTTTCCATGCCTTCTTATCTTATCTTCTCTTTTTATTTCTTATATTCTCTTATCTTCTTTTTCTTTCTCCCTTTCTCTTCTATTATCGCATCAACAATTTATTTCTTAGCTAATATATCACTTCAAAAATATCTTTCTTGGTCGATATATTTTTTTTTGTAAATAAAAATATATATTACCTTGCCTTAGTAGAAAACTTGCATGTCTAAATATACATGATAGCATGCCCATTGTTCTTCCATCGTGGTGGAAACCAAAATGGATGGATGTGAAAATTGTTCATAGTTCCAAATATTAAAGAAAAAGGGACACCTATCGACATACAAACAAGGGGACTTGCCACATGTTCTACCTCTATCGTGAAAACCAAAACATGTGGTGGAATGACTTCCTTGACCACCTATCAACAAACATGAACCTATTGGACCTGAACTAGAGACTAATGTAGGCAAAATTCCCAAAACTTTAGCCATTAAACCAGAAAAAAAAACCTGTGAGAATGTTATGCATGTGGCAAGCCTGGGCATCCATCTTGATGGAGTCTAAAGGTGAAGGGATGGTAGCACATCGAGTGATGACTCTTCTTAGGATCACTTGATAGGGAATCATACAGGGCATCTAGACGTTTGCTGAAGAAACTTTGGTAGTGCTTTTGCTTGCCCAGGTCCCTTCTCATCTCAAAGATTAAGATCAGGTTGTATTTTGTGAGTCTGTAGGAGTCTGGAGCTGGGTGAATATGGTCCTCTTGAGCCTGGTTTTCTTCCATAGTGGCAGAAACAGAGTCATAGGAAGCAACAGAGTCTGCAACGATGTATTCTTCCATGGAGGCATAGGATTTGTGCCCCGAGTGGTCCTCGAGAGGTACGTCTTCTTCTTCCACTATGCAAACCATCACAACTGACTCCTAAAATGGATTGGTGGTGCAAGTGGTAGGTTGGTCCTCCTAGGAAGTTGAAGGTAGGAAAGGAAATAATTCCACCAATTGGGAGGAAATTATTCTTCCACCAGGAATCCACCTTGGAAACTCTCAGTGTTGGGAGGATGAGGCTCCTAATGAGCCTTTGTGAAGCAATTTTTCCTAGAGTAACCCGAATGGTCATCATTTGGAGCTAGATATATAAAGGCATTTCACAGGCCATGGTGAGGCCAGGGCTCTGAAGGAGCTTGCACATACTAGTTCTACCCCGAAGAGCCCAGATGGTCTCTGCCTGGCTTGAGAGCTCGAGTGGCAGGCCTTGGGTGGTTGTGTCGGCCAAACCTATTATAGTAGGTTGTTCCTCGTCAGGGCTTGCCTCATTCTCATGGCATGGTTGCACAGAGCATCAGGAAAGCGAAAAAACAGGATGAACAGGATGATTCTTGGAGCAAAATTAACAAAATGATGATGAGCTTTGGGCCCAAGTGCCGCATATAAAAATTCCTGCACGGTGAAAATACCAGGAGGGGGGAGGAATTGAAGGCTCCGGTAGCCATTTGTGTAGGTGTAACGACACTCTCCAAGATCGTACTAAAGCCGGGAATCCAAGCTTGGGCTTCCATTAAGGCCCGATGCACTAAGGATTGGCTCTCACGCATGCTGATCATCGCGACTGGACATAGGGGGAGGGTGGTGATGAGGGGATTTAACTTCCCTCCTAATCGCCCCATCCATTGACGTGCGTGACCCATGTATCACCCCATTCGAGGATCTTTCTTGGTCTATATTCACCTCTTTATCACCCCAAATTATTTTCTTTTTTGGCCAAGATTCCCTTTATTAGTAAGAACTATTATTTTTCTCACCATGAATATTTCATTTATTGGAGAGAATTATTGTTTTCCTCATCAACATTTTGGGCCAAAAAAAATCTTTATTGGTGATTTCTTTTCATTTTTCTCGTTAGTATTTTGGGCCAAAATTTTATCTTTATCAGTGAAAATTTGTATTTTTCTCACCAACATTATGGGTAAAAAAATTATCTTTATCGACAAAACCTTTTATTTTTCTTGCCAATGTTTTAAGCCAAAATTTGTCTTTATAAGTGATTTTTTTTTCTCGCCCACATTTTGGGCCAAAATTTTATTTTTCACCCAATACGTGCCCATTTTTCGTAAAAACAAATTCTTAGTCTTCTTTTTTTTCCTTTCTGTGGAATTTTCTCAACTTTTCTAATTCTAAGAATTTCTTTCTTCTTTTATCACGTCAAAAAATCTTTTTCTTTCGGCGATGTATCGGTCTCAAAAATATTTTTGTAAGGAAGCATTTCATGTCCAAAATTATTTTTCTTGGGTGACGTTTAGCACCATTTAGTTTTTTGTACGATACCCACTTTGCTTAGAAAAAATTTCCTTTCTTCCATCGTTCCAACCATAATTTTATTTTCTTCACCGATACTCCCTATATCAACCAAAAAAATAATTCTTTGTCAATACTCCCTCCATCGACCACACAAAAGAATTTTCCTTAGCAATTTACACTATATCACTAAAAAATATTATTTTGTTTGACACTTAACAACCTTTTATATTTGAGTGCATGGTCGTCGCAACCATCATGGAAACCAAACACTTAACTCTTTGAGCCAAGTTCTAGTAGTTAGTGGACAAACTGAACCCCATAAAAAACCAATCATGATACAAAATTTGGAATTTGAGGCCTTGACCCAAATTTCTAATGTTGGGAAAAATAGATTTTTCATCCTACCTTCACAGAGACTGAAACTCTTCCCTACTTTATCACACTCATGCAAGTTTGGTGTTGTGATCAATGCTTTGATACCACTCTATTGTGCAATCTCTACTAACCTTAAATTTTTAATGGATATCCATTAAACTAAATGCATGCATCATGATCACAATTCCCATGAATCTAACATATTTTTAAAAAAAATGAATGCAATCTATTTAAAATGCATAGAAGCATTAACTCACTCAAAATCTTAGAATAAAATGCACAACAATTTATCCCATCACTTAACATAAATAAACATGATAAATAAGAACATTTAGCTTTTCAAATATGTAATGAGATGCAGAGGATGAATGTTCCTCCCATACGAAAAATTGTGTCTCCAGTTCTCAATAGAAAGTGACCACTAAGCTGGGGATGTAAATATGTGATAATGTCTCCCAATGGTGTCTATTGTACACTCACAACCCAAAATAACCAGCAAAAAATAATTTTCCTACAACCATCCCAATCCACTATCTCTCTTTCCCCTCAATGTTCACAACCCAAGGAATGGGGAACTCTTCCCTACCACATAGTCCTTCAATCTATCACACTTCCATCCAAGGATCAAATAGAAGTTCGACAAAAAATATCTTTTCTGGGGACTCCAAGAATGCCACCTGCAATAGGAAAATAGCATAGCAACAAACTCAATTTCTCTAGTGTAATTTGTTACAAAAGAATCTCAATGGATAGTCCTAACAACATACGTATTCATGATTTTACCAAACCCAACACTTATACAAAAAATTCATTATGGTTGCCTACTATCTCCCAACAATCCCCACTATTTTCCTCTCTTTTACCCAACTATAAAAACTGCCTACAAAACCCATTGGAATTTCCTTTTACCCATGCAAGTTGACTCCCACATTCCCCAATTTTTATTATTGATGTACGAGCATTAACCCCCCTAGATCATTATCAAAATTAAAGCTTGCAATAAATTCAAAAAAATCGAAGGAGGACTTGTTTTCCTCGTAATTATGTAAACACGTATGTAAGAAGGATAGAGTTTGTTCTTTTGTTTTCATAAAAAATATATTTTGAGCCAGTACTTAGAGATATTAGGGATAGGTTGAAAATAGTGGAGAATTGAGATGATCCATTGATTGTATTTTCTTATTTATATTGTAATCCTGTGTGCATAGGGAGGGCGACTAGAAAATTATAATATCATGTCGAGAAGGAGAATAGAAGTGAAAACCTTCCTACAAATATTTATTAAATAAAATCAACATATTATCATGCATTTAATATTTGCGTGATTTCATAAGCTTCAAACCATTGATGAGAATAAATATCAGAGGAATACTAGTCTCCCATATGATTTTTGATGAAGGAAATCGTGATAAGAAATAGGGTCGATCCTATAGATGTATTTCCCTTCAGGAATTGATCTCAGTTTTCAGTATAATTCGTTGGCCATAACCCACAGGTCTAAGTATTGAACTCACAAGTAGAATCCATATTCAACAACTGGGGAAGTCATCTTCATCAAGTGGTGTTAGATCAGGAAATATTTCTTCGTGTTGGAGAAGGTGGGTAAACTGTAGAAGCCTAGAACATCCGATGTTTAGAAGGTTCTAAAGTAAAGAACGAGAAGGTTACATTCAAGGCCAGGTTTGGGAAAGAAACCTGGTGAGGTGTTTAAAGCAAGGTGAAAAGGACTTGTTACTATAGAGGCATAGTTGCAACTCACTGTTGAACATTGTCAAGAATCTCAATACTTTGATGGGACTCCTATAGAAGAGAATAAAAGAAGAGTAAAGGTATAGGTGGGTATTGAAGATGAATGAGGAGAAAACATAAAAATGAAGACACGTGGACAAGAGTCCATGAATAATTTGTACCTTGGGAGTTTGATGCAAGAACATTAATCCCCCTAGATCATTGTTGAAATTCAAGCATACAAGAAGGAAAAATTATTGAAGGAGGATGTGGTTTCGTCGTAATTATGTAAGCATGTATCTAAGAAGGATAGAGTTTGGTATACTACTGACATGAAATTGCTATTTTGAGCCAAAAGTTAGAGATATTAGTGATAAGTTGAGAATAGCACAAACCTTAGATGATCTTATCATTGTATTTTCTTATTTATATTGTAAGAATGTGGGTGTAGGGAGGGAAACTAAAACATAGTAATAGCATGCCGAGAATGAGAATAGAAGGGTAGAACTTCCTACATAGATTTAATAAATGAAATTAGCGCCTTATATGTGTTTAATCTTTGCATGATTTCGTAAGATTGAAACCGTTGATGAGAATAGGGATCGAAGGATAAAGGTCGCCCATATGATTGTTGATGAAGGAAATTGTGATAAGAAATAGGTTCAATCCTATCGATGTATTTCCTTTCAAGAATCGATCTCAGCTCTCAAGCTAACTTGTGGGCCATAACCCACATGTTTGAGATTAAACTCACATGCAAAATCGATCTTCACCAACTATAGTTCAGTGGTCTTCATCAATTAAACTCAGCCCCATTCTTTCAATAACTATGTGAGATGACTTTTCTCAAAAACCATCTTACATGTATTCAATGATTGAGGCTTTGAAACATTCAAAAGAGAAAATAGAAAATTCATACAAAAATATAATTTTAGAAAAAATGCTTGGGATTAATGGACATGAATAATTCCATCTTGGAACCCCTCTCTTGTGGAAACTTAACTCCCATGACTCAATTTGTTTCCATTTATAGTCAGTCATACATGTTATTTTATTATTTTCTATATATGTTGTTTACCTATTACATTGTTGGACCAACAACCATACATCATATTTACAATATACAACATTAAATCGGAAATTAAAAACAAGAATGTTACAAACTTCCAACTCAAAAAATTGAATGAAATCCATGTTGTAGCATTAAATGCATGTAAAACATGTATATTAAGATGACCTCTACCTGTGAACACCCCTTTTTAGAACTCAATGAAATCTAAAATAAACGGATTCTTAATTACTTTTTTTAAAAACTAAAATGAGAAGAAAAAAAAGCTAAATAATAGACTGGAATAACAAACCTCTTATATATGTACATTAATAAAGACTACTTGTTTGCACTCTATTTGTCACCTTGTGAGCAAATTGAGAGTGATTACATGCCCAGTTGGGCTCTGCTAGGCATGACAACTGTAAAAGGAAAGGTTAGAGAGAGAAACAACAAAACAATAAACAAAAAACAAATTAAAACTAACTAAAACTAGGAGCATATGGAAAAATGAAAAATAAATATAAATGGACCGATATCACCAATGTAGAAGCTGATCTTATTGATGAAATCCAAAGGCACAATGAAGAAAGGGGACTTAGGTCCCTTATTTCTCCAATGGAAGGCTCTTGAAGCCCTCACTTGATTGCTCTCCTTACAATGAAAAGATGAAAATGTGGGTGAAAGAACTCCAATCTTATCCACTCAAGTGAGAGGTGGAAATCCCTTTGAAATGGTGTTGATTATGTTTATTTCCAAAGAATGAGTCCTCAACAATCTTAGCAGCATAACAATACATAGAATTCCTTGAAAAAGTGATGGTTATTCATGGCTTTTTATAGCCTAGCATTGGGTTATTATGTGACCTCTTTTGAATGTGAAAAGGGGCTCTTTAGGGCACAATTAGGGCTTTGACCAGCCCACCATGCACATTGAGCTCGGATTTGGTGTCAAATCGACTTGGGAGATGATCCATTAGTGGTTGGGAGGCCGACCAATTTCAATAAATGCACCGTTTAGCAGGTGCGTGGGTTTTTTTCCCAACAGTCGCGCATCGTGCACGTATGCACGCATTGTACATTTTTGTTACGCACATATGCACGCGCACCCAGGTTCTGTAAAGCACCCTTCATTTTTTTGGTCATTTTATATAGTTTTTGACCCTTTTGCCATGTTGTGGAACTAATCCTGTGCCATGAATGACTTCAGTCCTGTTTTGACGATGCAGAGTTCTTGTCGCCATGTGCTGATGAAATTTCAGTGATAACAGATGCCCCCTGATGGATGAGGTTAGGAGCATACGTATAGCCAAAATCCATCAATGTTTCTTTTACTGAGAATGGTGTTGTAAGGGAGAGCAAGAGTGGGGCCGTGTAGAGCAATCCTTTGGAGAAGAAAGGAACCTGTAGATCCCGACCTTCCACAAGGTGTGTAATAATATACAACTGTGTACAAATGAGGCAGGCATGCCCCATGCTCGTATTATGTAACTCTGAAAAAAGATGATGGAAATGTTGGTGTAGACAACTGCACCGCCCTCGGGGGCAGTATGATAAAGGCAAAAGACAATTCTGTAAGTGAACATACTCTGAACAATAGGCAATGATCGCACTAACAAGCAGCAACGATGATGCGGGCAGTGATGGCCCTGCCAAGTTCAGAGGTCTTCGACAACTGATAATAATAACTGCAATAGTCGCAAAGTAAGACCCACCGCAACATGAGAAAGTGTTGGTGTCGAATGTTATGGGGGTCAACAACATCAGGGAACAATGGTGTTTCCCCCTGTTTCGTCCAAGATCTCTCATTGAATGGAAAATGAGAATCAAGATATTGTTTCCCTTTTGGAAAATTGTGTTGATGTCGACAAAAAAGGGAGATGTGACTCCCAGGAGAAAAGGGCTCCGTGGAATCTACTGAGGTGAAGAAGTGGTAGAGGTACATGGACGCAGTCAAGAAGTGGGAAGACTCAAGACTGCCCTTGGTTGGAGGGTGTATGATGTAAGGCGTGGCTGCAACCGTGTGACCATATCAAGTGTTAGGGGGACGACAAGATCAGGGATAAGTTGTGCCAGAGGTGGGACAAGGTGAACAAATTCAGAGGATAAATGGTAATTGACTCGGGTAGTACTCTAAAGATATAGATGATGCCGATGAGGGTAAATGAGAAGTAATGCTCCAACCAAGGGTGAAATGGGTTGTGTGTGGCCAAAAGGAAAGCAGGTCGCCAATGGTGACGACAAAAGTAAATAACCAAAAATAGAGGCGTTTGTACAATAACTAATGAATAATTGTGGGAAAATGTACAAATACAGAAACGGGTGCCCCAGTGTGGAATGAGTGCCCCAGGGAGGGCAGAGATTTCTTGGAAAATTGATGAAGGTTGGGGGCCCCATTGGTGAGTTTCTGTATGTGGTAGGTGAAATGAAGATATGTTCGTAGATGGGCAAACTGATGGTGGATGAAATGGTGGGTTCGCGATCCTGCGGAGGTGCAGGTAAAAAGAACATAACCATAAAATGATGATCTGGGAGTCCGTATGGGAAGCTAGCAAAATGAGGAGAAGAAATATGTGGTTGATCTGCAACATGATGAAAGACTATCGGGACTCCCATCCCTAAAGGGTAGTGAAGAACAGCATGAGTGTCGAAAGTGCCAAAAGGTGCTATGAATGGGACAAATCATGTGGGTGAGAAGGCTACCGGGTTACAGTACTGAAAAATGGAAATGGAGGTGTGAGTACTGCAGAGCCGGGAATGGAATCCTAAAGGCCAATATCAGAGGGTGTGACTGGAAATGTAAAGGCAATACAACGGGAGAGACTACATGCCAGTGCTGAATATATATACCTGAAGGGATGATATCGGTGACTGAGGACCAAGTACCTGTGCACAGAACACCCAAATATCCAAAGTGAACGATATCTGAAGAGGATTAAAGATATGAGAACGTATCTGACAAATGTGACAATGTGCATGCGTACCTGGCCATGACATGAAAAAAAGGCACCTCGGGGGCTCAGGATGAAAAGTGGTCCAAGGATAGCCATGATGCAGGTGGTGGGACGCTGATCCCGTGGCTGAAGACGGTTTGAAAAATGGACGCTGTGGGCTCTCGGAATGGTGAGTGGAAGTTTGGCAAAAGGCCTATATATAGTTGTAGGGCCCAAATTGCCACCTCATTTGTACCTGCTGCTACAGTGATTTTTCGAGCAGATTCAGAGGATATTGAGTGATTCAGGGAGCACGAGGTACTTGATCGACGACGTGCGAGTTTCAGGTTAGTGGTCTGATCGTCATGTATAGAAATAGGTTTCTAATTTTTGGGCAAGGTAGGTACGGGGGGCCATACAAGAGGTTAAAGGGGAATTTTCCTAGGGAGTGGGCCCGCGTGCGCGGGCGATTCAGTGGAAGGCACAGTCATCGATAATCTGATCAATGAAAGGCATTGGGAAGTTGTCCTTGGGACATGAATTATTGAGATCGCGAAAGTCAGTGCAGACGTGGATAGAGCCCTATTTTTTGTCGACGGGTACAGGGTTGGAAACCCATGAAGTATAAGCGATGGGGTAAATGGATCTGGCCGTACACAATTCGTCAATTTCGGTTTTGATAGCCGCGGCCTTGGATGGGTGTAGCGGTCACTGTTTCTGGCGAACTGGTGTGATGTCGGGCCAGGTGTCGATGCGATGTTTGATGATAGAGGGGTCGAGGCCAGGCATCTCCATGTATGATCAGGCAAAGATATCCCTAAATTCTTGGAAGAGGGCTTTATATGCAGCGATTTCCTGAGGAGTGCAAGCATCTCCAATGATGATTTCTTCGACGATGTCCGGTTTAATGGAAATGTCGATTTTGATGAAGGGGGAAATGTTGGCCAGATTACCTTCTTCAAAAGCGTCAGGTGCAGGAATGGGATTGTTGAACCAAACGATAGGACCTGATGGGATAAAGTCTTTGGTTTTGATCGCATAAACGGGATTGAGGCTAGGAGGCATGAGGGCTTCCTGCGGTAGGAAGAGAGCACGATGATGTAGTGCATCCCAGGGAGAGTCTGAGTGTTGTAGTTCTTCCAGTATGTCTTCGTCGCATTGGAAATGACGAGAATATAATGGATCGTGAGGAGTGAGCTCAATGGTAGTATGATTGCCCCCTACTGAAGAAACAGAAGGGGTACTACTAGGAGAGGGTGAGGGTTCACTCGACATAAACCATATATTAAGGTACTGAGGGGTACCCGTGGTGGTGGGATGGAGAGTCTCCGTAGAGGAATGAGCCGGAGAATTGGGGGGGTTGCGGGGTAAATCCTCAGAGACGTCATCTAAGAACCATGGAGGCGTAGGGAGTGCCTCGAGCTCAGGGGAAATGACGTGAAGATCCGCCAGTGGCGAAGTAATGTCAATGGTTGTTGCTGCAGGTTGGTGATGCAAGGCCAATTGATGTTGCCGATATTCTATGATCGTAGGACATTGGTAGGTAAAATGAGCCAATGAATCGCAAAGAGAGCAAGGGCATCGCATGGGTTCATTGATTGAAGTGGTGAGATAGAGAATGTCTGTGATATTTGTTGTGGAGGACGAGGCCGGGCGTGGATTGTTCTGAAAGTCTTGGCTTATGATAGCTAATGCCTGCCGAAAATGAGGCAGTGCTGGACAATGATGGGTGTAATGGCCATACTCAAAAAAGATGGCACACACGAATTTGGTCCTCAACCCTTTACTACTGGAAGGTTCATTGTCGGTAGTCATGGGTGGTGTGGGGGTTGGCTTGGGGGGAATCAAATTCCGCAATTCCGCTAGTGATGGGAAATTGTTGGTTTGGTGACCGTCTTTGTCACACAATGCGCAAGGTGGTGAGATGCGTGGAAGAAGTGGAGCTGAGGGCTCCTTCTTATTTCTCCTGCCCCGAGCTGTAGCAGGGAGGGTAGGGAGTATGGGGGTAGTGGGGGTAGTGGGCATGAGGACAGGAATCGTCATGGGGAGGCTCGCCTGTGGACGAGGGATCATCTCAGGTGGATGTAAATACCACACTGGGATTGCTAACACCATATTGGGTAGTGTGAGTGTTGCGGCTACCTGAAAAGCTTCTATACCAGGTGGAGGGTAAAAGAAGGGAATTTGAGTGAGGGGTCGGGGAACCGTCTCCCAAATGGGATTAGGCCCCTGTGGGGGTGTGGATTCGTGGACTATGGGGGTTGACGAATGCGCAAGAGGCTCCAGTGGAAGTGATGTTGCGACTGTTGAGATGTCAGGAGAGACTGAAGCCTCTTGAGGAGGACGAGCGTCCTCCTGGTGAGTTTCGTTAGATGAGATGACGCATATGTGACTAGGGGGAAGGAATGGTGGTGCTCCATGGTACGTCCCTAACAAGGATGGATCTTTGAAAATTCTAGGACCCATCTCGACGAGTGGATATATGTCGTGGTTGGTGTCGATGAGAGGAAGAATGTTATCGATATTGGCAGATGGGTTTGGCTCGTAATGTGATACTTGGTCAATGGTCACAATCTTTCCATTGTGGGGGAACATGATTGTCCGAAAGACGGAAGAGGCCACTGCCTTCATACCATACATGTAGGTACGCCCAAACAAGATATTGTAATCGAGTTGAGCGTCGATAACTTCAATGTCAATGAGAATGGTTTTGCCCCCGAGTTCTACGGGGACATTTTGGAAGATCCCTTCGGGGGATGATGGTCTTCCGTCATAAGCTCGCAATGTGATGGCGGAGGGTAAGAGGTCCGGGGAACCAAGTTTCTACCATACTGTTTTGGTCATGATGCAGGTAGATGCCCCTTCATCGATGATACACCAATGGACGGTGATGTTCCGTATTTTGACTGGTATTTGAATAGCAACGACAGCAGGAAGACGCGGTTCGTAGCTATCTAGGTCGAAGGTGATAAGTTGAGTATCTGCAGGGTCGACTGCACCCAAGGCAGAAAGTAGTGATTTCCGTTGCGTTGGACAAGTCTGGAGGACTTCCAGAACTAACATGGCAGCCGGGGATTGCACTAAGTCATCTACCAAGCTGTAGTTATGTGCTGCCCTAGCCTGTGGATTGTGAACATTCCTGCGCAAGGGGATGCGAGGAATGCGTAACGGTGGTTCGGTCGAAGGGCGGGGGATCATCAACGGGTGTCTCGTCAGTGTAGGGTTTGTCTCTGAAGAGATAGGAGTAGACTCAGCTGTTGTAGGATACTGATGATTGCGTGTTTGCAGAAGGATTTCTTCCTCACTGGTGAGGAGAATTGTTCGTTCTACTAGATTGTTTGGATTATGGTATTG
>ML782298.1:320762-340615 GCA_009831015.1 Picea engelmannii
CATTACAAATTTAGGATATGTTTGAAAAATGAAACTAAGAGGGGTCTCAAAAGAGCCTTTGTCCTCTCCTAAAAGTTTTGAAATTTTTGTTAAGGGAGATGAGATCGTTTTCACAATCCTTTTCTGGTTCTCAAGATCGCTTGGTGGCGCAATAGAAGAGCATACTCAAGATTGTTACCTGCAATTTCTAGTCCCAAATGTGAGTTTAGATGTGATTAGAATTGATGTTCAACTTAGATTTATGAACCAAAGCAAGCCATCCACGTGGCAAAAAGAAAATAAGGGAAAATGATTTTTATCCACCTAAGTGCCTATGTTTGTTTGATTATCACCTTTATAAGTTGAGGGGTCTAAGTGGTGCAGTATTTAGAGCATGCATATCATCATTCTTAAGAAGAAAAATGATTCTTCCCCACATACAAGAGCTTACAATGTCAAATTTTAGTGCAGATGCGCGCCCCCTAGTGTGGACAGAGGCGCATATGGCGCCTGCGCCCTGGAAGAAATGAGAAACAAAGCGCATGCGCTCATTAGAGAAACTGCGACGCAGGCGCATGTGTGCCCGATGCGCGCCTGTGGGGTGGAATAACTGTGCGCCTATAGCAAAAAACCGAGAAGAAAAATACGGATGGATTTCTCCCAATCTTCTGGTGAATTGACTGGTTAGCAGGTCGGCAGAGGCCGGTTTGTGAACCTGCAAGTTAATGAAATTAAAAGGAAAGCAAAATAAACCCAAATTAGGGAGGAATTGATACCAACTCCCCAGTACGGTCACCAATCTGTTTGCACTCTATTCGTCACCTTGTGAGCAAATTGAGAGTGATTACATACCCAGTTGGGCTCTGCTAGGCATGACAGCTGTAAAAGGAAAGGTTAGAGAGAGAAACAACAAAACAAAAAACAAAAAACAAATTAAAACTAACTAAAACTAGGAGCATATGGAAAAATAAAAAATAAATATAAATGGACTAATATCACCAATGTAGAAGCTGATCTTATTGATGAAATCCAAAGGCACAATGAAGAAAGGGGACTTGGGTCCCTTCTTTCTCAAATGGAAGGCTCTTGAGGCCCTCACTTGACTGCTCCCTTACAATGAAAAGATGAAAATGTGGGTCAAAGAACTCCAATCTTATCCACTCAAATGAGAGATGGAAATCCCTTTGAAATGGTGTTGATTATGTTTATTTCCAAAGAATGAGTCCTCAACAATCTTAGCAGCATAACAATACATAGAATTCCTTGAAAAAGTGATGGTTATTCATGGCTTTTTATAGCCTAGCATTGGGTTATTATATGACCTCTTTTGAATGTGAAAAGGGGCTCTTTAGGGCACAATTAGGTCTTTGACCAGCCCACCATGAAGATTGAGCTCGGATTTGGTGTCAAATCAACTTGGGAGCTGATCCATTAGTGGTTGGGAGGCCGACCAATTTCAGTAAATGTGTTGTTTAGCAAGTGCACGGGTTTTTTGCCCAACAATCGCGCATCGTGCACGTATGCGCGCATTGTACGTTGTTGTTACGCGCATATGCACGCGCACCTAGGTTCTGTAAAGCGCCCTTCAAATTTTTGGTCATTTTATATAGTTTTTGACCCTTTTTCCATGCTGTGGAACTAATCCTGTGCCATGAATGACTTCAGTCCTGTTTTGACGATGCGGAGTTCTTGTCGCCATGTACTGACGAAATTTCAGTGATAACACTACTCATCACTATATATTCCCACACTACTATAATAATATTTAAAATAATTAGAAAAAATAAAATATAATAAATGAATTTGAGTAAAAATCAATATAATATATTTGTAACTTTTTAAATTTCAAATATCTACACTTAGGATCTAAATTTTAGAATCAGATCTACATTGTATGGAAGAGTCCAATGAGTCCAATATCAAAATGATATTTTGTAACTTTTAAAATTTCAAATATCTATATTTAAGAACTAAAATTTAGAATAAGATCTATAGTGCATGCAAAAATCCAATATCAAAATGATAAAAGAACCATTTGAGCTGAAAAAGTGAGCATGTCCCTGCCAAGTTTGTAGAGAAAATCAGGTCTGCTTCTGCTAGAGAAGGTCTAATTCTAATTAAATTGGATGCAAGAATCTAATATCAAAATGATAAAGAACAAGTGGAGCTTCGAAAGTGAGCAAGTCCCTTCCAAGTTTGCAGAGAAAATCAGAGAAAATCAGGTCTGCTTCTACTAGAGGAGGTCTAATTCTGACAGGTGAACCCGTGGAGGTATAGGAAACATCATATTGAGCGTTTGTCAAGCACATGGTACCTTATGTATTTGCACTATTATTCTAGCTATTAAATGATTTTCATCTCCTTCTATGGGAAGAACATGTTGGGCTCCATCTGGACATCATCTGTCACGATTATGGCCATGAGTGGGCTCCATCTGCACACTAGGCGTCATGATTATTCCACATGACACATTGAGGTTCTATTCCACATGACGGAGCAATTTCCACTTGAAAGTAATGGAGATGTTATCTAGTTGATAACTCCAGTAATAAGCGCATGTTATAAGCGCCAGTTAGAAGAGTTAAGAGTCAGTTATCTAGTTGTCTTTTGGTTTGCATGTAGCCGACTCGGGAGAGTCTTTTCCTATATAAGGATGTAATCTGTCTTCGTTTAATATCAAGAAGTGAGCGTAGCCTCACCGTGTGTGTTTGCCCCGCATATTTTATCTTTTCCAAGAGCAATGGAAACGATTACGAGGCATTGAAAGGGTTAGACAACAACTACTCTGTGTTAGATCCACACCTTAAAAGATGATTGTCCTTGAACACCGGACATAAGACTCTATAAAGATGACAAATGGAACTATAAGTTTAATGCCAGTAAAAGTTTATGAAATTTTAAGGATTCTATCATGTCTATGTCTATTTTAAATTATAGGCACTAGAGCTTAGCACTTGCACTTTTAGAACTCGAAATTTCATATCTTAATCTGGAAAGCAATGCATCCATTTCTTCTTTCAGATAGAGAATAACACTTGCACTTTTATGAACTCTAAATTTCTTATTTCAGATAGAGAATAACACTTGCACTTTTATGAACTCTAAATTTCATGACATGATACCAGTGTGCGGATGGATACCCCATGAAATATTATCTCAATCAATCTGACCATGCAGCCAAAAGAATATATTTAACGAACAAAACCATTAAGTTGTCTTAATATTGAAGAGAGATATAATATATTTAATGAACGAAACCATCAAGTTGTCTTAATATCGAAGAGAGATACGGTGCATTAAGTTTACTTTTTACTTAAAAAGGTAAAGATACTTCCTTTACCAACCTTAGTTTCCTAAATATATTGAAAAATTCATTCATTTTGAATTATAACCAAATCAATACTACCAAATCTAGCACAACAACCGTTACACATTAACATCATTCAAAAGTTATCACAATAACGCATCGACCTCCTTTTCTTTGGATTGAAGGTCCACCATGTGGTTTGTATATCTTTAGAGTACTCGATCATAGATTCGAAAACTGTCTCGATGTTACACAAGTGAACTAGAGGTCCTTCTATTTATTGGTGTGATTGACATTGTATCTTTAGTTATATGAATTGCATTGGAATCCGATTATTTATTTATGTGAGTTGGAGTACTATTGATTCCAAAATACTAGGAAAATGATTGGAAAAATTAAGATATGTGATTTATTTTATAATCACATATCGTTCTATTAAAAAAGTTATTTGCCAAATTGTTATTGAAAATGAGTGGGACAAGCAACATGAATATAAACAAGTTCTTTGTTATTCATTGCTAATGTTGAGACTTAAGTCTGCACCTTTACCCTTCCTACCTCTTTTCCTTATGCTTTTATCATTATTATTTTTCTTTTGGTTGGTTGAGTCAATTTCCTTTCTAAATGAATTGGTTTTTTATTATTATCTTTTTTGATTGATTCATTGCGCAAATTGTCTATGTTCTATTGAACGATAATTGCATGGAGTGATTTGGATTGAAATGTGTGTTATCATGTTTTCCATTGATTGAACGTGCAACGGGTCCACCAAGTATTTTGTGTGCGCAAAAGACATCGAGGACCACCAAGTCCTTTGTATGAGTAGTAAGCCTCCATAGAATCCAACAATTCATAGTAGTTCTTTTTGGGCTTAGATTTCAAGCCAAATCGACAAGTTAAATTTCAATGGTGGAGATCACACAAGTCATCATATCAACGACTTTTGCACATTCGGGATTCCATAACTTGTGCAAGGTTTAATCGCAAGAGTTACATAAGCCACTCTGCGACTTTGGTGCCAAAATGTTAGAGTTGTCTTTGTTAGAAACTCTTAAACACGAAACTATCGCAATGCTTAGGTGATCTTCCTCCGAGGATTTCCAAACACAACACTCAAAAACTCTCGAACACGGAAATGTCAGAACCATGTGGAATTCATATAGAACTTACACGTGACATTCAACAATGGAGACACATGGCACTCATTTCAGATACCTTTGGTTATACCATCTACCCATTTCTGGGTGACACATGTCAATCTCCTCATGAAGACACGTCAGATCCGAAGAGTCAAAGTCTTGATCAGTCGAATTGTCGAAGTGTTGATCAACTACAATAACATCATGGACCCAACATATCCAAAGAGCTCAAGTGTCAATCAGTCGAGGAGTCGAAGCACAGAAGAGCCGAGGACACATGACATCCATCGATCGTGACACGTGGCATCCATTGGTCGTGATATGTGACACTCATTTCAAGCATTTTCATCACACCATTTTCTCCATTCCAGGTGACACGTGTCATCCTTCTTTATGTGACACATCAACAATTCACATTAGGTTGCCACGTCAGTGCTGAGAGATTTTCCTCTGGGATATTTCTATCAAGAGCAGGAACAATCTCCCAAAGTCTCGAACGCCGAATTCCTGGAGTATTTAATGGTAAATATTTCTTAATCCCATATCAATTAGCACTAATCAAGAATTAATGAATCTAAGAGATTGTCACTTCAAGAGATTCCAACCCAGAGAAAACGCAAATCGCTAAAGTGTCGAAGTGTCGAAGAGCTGGAGACATGTGACACTTTTATCTCATGACACATGGTATCCATCACTTGAGACACATGGCATCCATCATATGAGACATGTGGCACTTATTTTAAGCGCATTTAGGGTTTTCATCTGCATTATTCTAGGTGAGACGTGTCACCCTTTTTTCCATGAAACGTCATCGATCGTGATGTCACAGCCGCCACATCACTCTGGGGAAATTTCCTCCAGGATATTTTGATTAGGAGTTAACATAGCTTTCAAGAGAGCCATAGTCCAAACTCCTGAACGCCAAATGATTAAAAGATAATCTTGGGTTAATTAAGATAAATGTGATTAGAACTCCAAGAGATCAGAACTCTGGGGGATTTCAAATCAAAGAAAGCACAGTTCTTCGAAATCTCGAAGTGCTAAAGCCCCGAACAATCGAAGTGGGTACCGAAATGCCATGTCACTCTATAGCATTGTCGCTCCAGGAGGTTCTCAAACTTATCATTCATAGTCTCGAACTCTCGAAATAATTAATGATTAAATTCTTCATCTCAGGTTAATTAGCATAAGTGGCAGTTAATGACTCTGGGCCTCCATAAGATATGAATATTCTGTGCTCCAAAACTCCCGAAAGCCAAATTCCTAGAATGGCTTATCTCTGTTAATGGCATATTTTAAAGTTTGAAAGGGGCATCAAACTAGGGAGCGTCGATCCAATCCATATCATCAGATTTCCCATCACATAGTATTTTGACAATAGCCAACATGTACGGAATGAAAGTTCGAGAATCCAGACCCTGCAATGCCAAACCAAAATTGGGGAAACTATAATCCATACTACAGAAAGAATATTAGAGACTCCATGAAAACACCAGATGATTTGGTTCTTTCACTTCCAATACATTCAATTATCTCGAGTGGCCTCCAATATCATGCATGTGTTCCCATGATCAATACAAAACTTGTTTTTTTCACTACTATCCATTTTATGTCAGATCTTAGTTTGCTCCAGCACATGCATCAGTCTAATTTTATTGCAAATAACAGTTTTTAATTGTTTAGTTCAAGACTCTTTTAAGTTTAAAGGATAGCAAGTGGTCTTTTTTGTGTGATAAGAACCACTCTTTCTTATTAATTTAAGTGTGAAGTATACATTACTATAATGCAACAGTTTCTAGTTAAGTTAATAAGTTGTTTTAAAACTGGTAGTGTAGAGTTAAGTCTCAGTCCCGGATGGACGAGAGCCTTTGCAACTCTTATACATATGTAGTTTTTGTATGTTTTGAGGGTTCAGTTTTTTTGGATAAAAATATCACAAAAACTAGTTGGACCCATTCTGCGCATGGATTAAATCTCTTTACATGGTGAATATATTATTGATGATAGTGTGTTTGTGTCCAAATTTATACGTGTTTCTTATCTTGAATACAATTTTGATTTGTTTGAAGTACGTTTCTTTTCCTTCAACTACTGTATAAATTGTGTTTATTAATATGCCACATGTGATAACAAAAAATCTGCCACATGTGATAACAAAAAATCTGCGATGAAGATTTGTTTTTGTTACAACCTATGGGAATGACTGTACATGTTTAATGCTTGAAATGATATTTTAAGATTTAAACTTCTGGTAGCAGATTTTTCATTTAATGGTTTGTTGTTTTTCTTTATTTTTTACCTTTACTGTCTCACTTATCTATCCTTACTGTACCACCATCCAAGGAGGACCCTCATCCATGTCATTTGGCCAACCAAACTATTCTCATGTCTTGGTAAACCAACCCTCTAACTGATCCATAAATAAAAAAACCAACCATTCATAACTTGAGGTGGCCTAGCTCTGCCCTTTAACAATCAGGTGAGGACTTTAGGACCAACAACTAACATGCTCTATTTGATAATTAGGTATTTTAAACATGTACATTCATCAATAAATAAATTTTTTGATTTTTTTTTTTTTAATAATTAATGATTCTATGCTCTTCATTGAGATTTATTTCTAGTTGTTATTATGGTCTCAATGTATGCAACAATGAAAACTTTTTTAACATCGAAAATTATGATAAAAGAGGTGGAAGTTCAGAAATAAAGCTCAGACAATGGTAGGGGAGTATCTAGTCTTGTTTCCTTCTTAGACTGTGTAACATTTATTATCTTCCATCAATCAGAATGACAGATTGTAGCCATGACATCATGACATAAAGGAAACACAATTTGTTCAAGAACACAAATATATTCAAACGTTATTCACACATGCTACATGGAATTCGTACTTGTATCCTAGGTGTTTACAATTATACAAACAATATACAATCCTCTATTATCCAACTCTCCTAGATTCAATAGCCACTATGTCTTCAAAGGGTTGGATTCATGAGGCGGAGTTGTTTTCTCACCAACACCTATCTATAATTGTCATAAGTAGAATTATTAAATGTTAAATGCCACTCCAAATTTCATGTAAAAAATATTTTAAATATAGCTATGTCCACATGTGGATTCCATGCAAAGCATAGATCTATGCAATAACACCAATCCACATCTTGATTCCATGCAACACATTTTCCATAGATCTATGTGGCCATTGACGTGGGATGTTGAGTGGGTAACTCAACTGCAAATGCCATGAGTTAGTCCATCTACATGTGAGTCTCATGTTCGAATATGTGGTTTTCTAACAAAGATGATTCGTGAGCCTCTTCACATTCAGGGTTTGGATCTTATCTAAGTGGTTTTATAATGTTCATTGTCAATATAAAGTATGGAAATCCTTGGAACTTCATTATACACTAGCTCTCTATCCATGGGTTTGATCATCTTGCTATTGGTGACGTTTGGACATCATTCCAGCCAGCCAAGGTCTCCTTCTTCTCATAATTTAGAGGTTGAGGGGAATAAAGAAAATATGTGAGATATTTGTTCATGTTCATTGACTTGGGGTGTTTCGGTTTTACATAAAAGAGTTGGATGATGGTAAATGCAGTGCTAAAGTTTCTACTATTGCATATGAACTCAATACCATAGTAAGAACCAACATCATAATGTCCTTTTTACATTTTGTGGTTCTTCAGAGTTGAAACATGCGACCACAATAAAGGAGTATTTGGATCTCACCATAATGTATGCCATGATTGAGCAATATATTATTCTAAATGCATTAGGACTTTCACTAGAGAAATGTGGAATAGGAACTCACATAGGTTATAGACGATTCATCGAGCCTTACATTCAAGTAAAATTTCACAAAAGATAATTGTACGTTTATATTTGTGAATATGGGATCATTGCAAGAGCCTGCCACATCAAAGACTAGGCATATGAAGCGGGTCATCAGAAGATGGAGAAGTGTGGCCTACAACAAGGATTTTGAGGTATGTTTCCTAGGGACAAAATATGGAGATATGTGGATTCAAGATATCTCCTTCTCTTTTCTCTACCTCAAGTCCCTCCACTTGTGCATAATCATTATTAAGGACACCAACCTCTTTAGGATCCTCGAAATTCGCAGTCCCCTGTTGGATTCTCCTCAGAATCCACAGTTACGTGCTGCAGGCCCTCAAACTTGACAAGAGCTACAAGTTAGCTCTAAAATCTAATTTCCATTCACTTTTAAATTATACCTTGCAAAAACAATTATTAATCTAACATTTTTAAACATATACAAATTTCACTAATGATTTAAGATAATGCATTTTTAATTAGTGAACCTTTGCAGAGTTTTTGCAGAGAGGGAGATAGGGTTAATGCAGTCGCTCTTCAAGCTCACTTACTCGGGGGAGCATCATAAGAAAACATTAGGTTATTACTAGGTTGCACTTAAGGTAATGAGAGCTCGCAATATCACCCATACAAAAAGTTCAATTAAAATATTTATATGTAGAGAAGCAACATTTAAATGAAGTGCAAGCTCATTTCTAAGTTCACATGCAGGTAGAAATGGTTCCAAACAACAAATCAGGAAACTCACACCAGAAAATGAAAAAATCAAGACAACGGAAGAGGTGAGAGGCATGCAAACCATGTCTCGGGAGCATCATCAAGGAGCGATAAGATGGGTGCGGGTCCAAATAAAACCTTAAATCTAAAACTTTGAATAAAAAATGAAGGTTGAAAAAAATTTGGTTAAAATGTCTTTGACAAAAATGACAAATGATTCATATACGAAATAACACCTTGTTCAAAAATGAAATATTGTAAAACTTTGGTTAAAACTTCACATTGACTTGCATGTAGAAACTAATGTAAAAAGAAAAATCGATTTATATAATGCCTGCTTCCCTTTTCCTTTATGGCAGGGTGTAATAAAATCTCAAAATGATGAAGAATAAAATTTTTATTTCCATACTAATTTGAACTATGAAATCGTACAGGAATGAGTCCAAATAAAACCTTAAATCTAAAACTTTGAATAAAAAATGAAGGTTGAAAAAACTTTGGTTAAATTGTCTTTTACGAAAATGACAAATGATTCATATACCAAACAAGTGCCACTGAGTGGCTATGTCCTTGCCAAAACACTTTGTGCATATTGATGCCTTGCAGAAAAAGCTTCGGTACAGTGATGACCATTTCTTGAGTGATTTCCATATATTTCCTTGTCAATATACACTATGTCTCACACATCATAATTTGAATTGAATGGGATATTTTCAAATACAAATAATATTATATCCAAGCTAGCTTATATGGCTTTGTAGCTTCCGTTCACTGGATTGATTGGTTCAGCTTGGAGTCTAGCTACAATCTCGGACACTGGGGCTCATATACCATGCATCGACCATCCCTTCATCTTCGTAATGGTGAAGAGATGAACCCACGGGCATGTTGTGTTAAAGCATAATCGCCTATTTATTAGCTCATTTCTAAAAATGACTTCATCCGAGAAACTTGAATGCTCATTCCTCAATTACAGACCTATGGTTTTACATGGAATCCAATCTCACAATTCACGCAGGAGGAGAGGAGATAAGGGGATTCTAATACTTCTTCTTTCAAGCCAATTCATTAAGCAAGCCCCTAATTCATTAAGCAAGCCCCTGCAACAAGTCAAATATGAATTACCCTAAACATGAAGTTGGAGATAAAATATGTTAAACAAACACACGATGAGGCTATGCTCACTTTTGTATTATTCAGTGAAGATGGATTACATCCTTATATAGAAAAAGACTCGACCGAGTCGGTTACATGCAAACCAAAGACAACTAGACTCTTAACTAAGAACTGACTCTTAACACGCCTACAACTGTCTCTCACAACTGAAGCTTATAACTAATGCTTACAACTGGCACTTTCTCCATTATTTCCAAGTCTTCCCCTTAATGGAGAATGGATTGACTTCTACACCTAACATCTCCCTAAACAGTTCAAACTTAATATTCCCAAGAGGCTTAGTGAAAATATCAACAACATTTTCACTAGTGTTACAATACACAAGAGTTATTTCATTTGATTGCAACTTTTCTTGAACAAAATGATACTGAGCTTCAACATGCTTTGTCCTTGCATGAAAATCGGATTCTTCACAATATTGATTGAACTTTGATTATCACATCTGATCATCGTAGGTTCCTTTCGTTCTTCTCCAACATCTTGAAGAAGTCTTCTTAACGAAACAACTTCACAAGTTGCTACACACAAGGATTTATATTCTGCTTCAATAGAAGACAAAGATACAGTAGGTTGATTTTTACTACTCCATGAAACAACCCCGGATCCAATGCTGAACGCATATCCAGTGGTTGATCTTCGATCATCCAGATTGCCAACCCAATCAGAATCTGAATAACCTGTCAACTCAACATTAGTTGCATCATTATATTTAATACCATAATCAAGTGTACCTTTTAGATACCCGAGTACTGCCTTTTCTACATTCCAATGGATTTCAAGAGGTTTTGCCATGAACTCACTTAACACACTCACATAATATGAAATATCAGGTCTGGTTGTGGTGAGATAATTCAGACTACCCACCATTTGTCTATACATAGTGCCATTCGCCTCCTTCAAACCATCATCAAAAGAAAGTTTCACATTCTGTTGCATGGGAACAATAGAAGACCTACACTGATCCATTTTAAATCTCTTAAGTATTTCTCTGATATACTTACTCTGACAAACAAAAGTTTGGCCTACATTTCTCCAAACTTCTAGACCTATGCAGTAATGTAACTCACCAAGATCTTTCATTTCAAATACCTTTGATAACTACTCGTTGATTTCATCAATTGACTTCTCTACATTTCCTGTAATTATTAAATCATCAACATATAATGAAATCAATACTATATACCCATGTTCATCAAATTTGGTATATAGATTTGGATCACTTTTGGTCCTCATAAAACCCTGATGAAGAAAGAAAGAGTCTATCTTCTCATACCATGACATAGGTGCCTGTCTTAATCCATACAATGCTTTCTTTAACGTACACACTAAGTGTTCTTGCCCCTTTTCAACAAACTCTTCAGGTTGAGTAAGGTAAACCTCTTTCTTTAACTCACCATTCAAAAATGCAGATTTAACATCTAACTGATGCAGCTTCCAATGGTACTTTGTAGCTAAAGCACGTAATATTCTGATAGTAGTCAATTTAGCTACTGGTGTAAATGTTTTAGCATAATAAATACCTTATGTTTGTGAATACCCCTTTGCCACCACTCTATCCTTATACTTATCTATACTACCATCTGATTTAAACTTGGGTTTGCATATCCATTTGCATCCAATGGGCTTCTTATGTTTAGGCAATTCAGTCAATTCCAAAGTATTTTTTTTCATTATAGATTCATATTCTTCCTCCATTGCATTTTTCCATTCATTATATTCATTAGCTTCATCAAAACTCATGGGTTCTATGACATTTGAAATGATACTCATTAGGGCATAGTCTTTATACCTCTCAGGAAGTTGAATCTGTCTTGAAGATATTCTCAACTGATTATCTTCCTCCCCACTTTGTGAAGATCTGTCTTCACCTCTAGGTGAACTGTGACTTCTTTAATTGTCCATATCACTGAGTCATTCTTGTTGTTGGCGCTGCGGGGATGGCTGTTGTTATGTGTGTTGTTGTTGCTGCTGCTCTTCTTTAACTCCATCAAGAAGTCTCTACCATTCCTCATGATTGTTGTCATCATGATTTCCTACTTCCTGCTCATGGAAAAGTACATCTCTACTTGCAAATACTTTGTGAGTAGCAGGATCAAATAGTTTGTATGCTTTAAATTCATAATAGTACCCAATGAAAATACATTTAATGGCTTTAGCATCCAATTTCCTCCTATTCTCCTTTGGAATATGAGAAAAAGCCTTACACCCAAATACTTTTAAATTATGAACTGCGGGTTTGGAACCATACAAGGCTTCAAAAATAATAACATTATCAAGACACCTTGTTGGACTTCTATTCTTTAAATAAACTACAGTATTTATGGCTTCAGCCCAAAATGCATTTGAGAGATTCTTACCTTTTATCATGCTGCATGCACACTCTACTAGAGTTCTATTTTTTTTTTCAGCGACTTCGTTTTGCTGTGGAGTGTGAGTTACTATAAACTGTTGTACTATTCCATTATCTTTGAAATATTTGTTGAAGTCCCCTGATTTATACTGTCCCCCTTGATCTGAATGGATGATTTTGATGGATTTTCTTGTCTGTTTTTCCACCATGGTTCTGAATTCCTTAAAGTACTTGAAAACATCACTTTTTCGTCTAAGGAAGTAAACCCATGTGTATCTCGTGCAATTATCAATAAACAACAGAAAGTAAAATGCACCTCTTAAAGACCTCGTCTGCATAGGCCCACAAACATCAGTATGCACAAGATCTAACAGATCTCTCTTTTTCTCATCAGGATTAGAGGGGAATTCATCTCTCTGCATCTTTCCTAATTGTTGGGTATGTGTTATATTCTTTGTAGGTGTGTGTGTGTGGGTGTGTTAGATACGACAACTGTGTCTAACAATTTTGCTATTTTTAGCGGATTTGTAAATTAATCCCAAATTAAGGGATTAGAGTTTTGGTATCTACGGAATACCTAAAAACATTGTATATATTGTATGGCGAATGGTGAAATTCAATATAATGAAAATAAGAAAGGTTTTCCCGGTTGAGGGTTTCTGGTATAAAATCTCTGTGTACTCTGTGTATGACCCATTGATTAATTTTTGTATTGCTTAAGAATCTATATGCATTTCTTTACTTCGTAGGTTTAAAACTTACACTAATACACATCCATCACAAGCAACCTTCTCATTCTTTAACATGGGAAGTCCTTCAACCATATTCTTTTTCTGTAATAACAATAAATCAGGATGATTGATGTGTCCATACCTTTGATGCCAAAGAATCTTTGTTGGCATAGTTGCAGAAGGCAGTGCATGATGTGCTTTGCTGGTAACATCAAGTTTGTATAGACCTCCTGCTTTGACTCTCGTTGCAACAGTTTGAAAGTGGTCTAGCAGATCCTTCACTATGCAATAATTCTTGAAGAATTCAACCTTCAAGTTCTGATCTGTAATGGTGGACACAGAGATCAAATTTTTCTTTATTCCTGGCACATACATCACATTGCGAATGTGACGAATAGTACCATTCATCAATGCAACAGGAATGTCTCCATATCCCTTGATCCGATGAGTGCGGTCATCTCCAAGATATATGTTGGCACCATTCTGTGTTTCTTTAAAATTAGCATACCAATTTTTATTACAAGTCATATGTACTGATGCTCCAGAATCCACAAACCAGGCATCAGAATCATCCGTTTCAGCAGATAAAGCAGCATTAGCCACAAACAGCCTAAGATCCCGTGAGTCAAAATTTGGGGGTTCATCAATATCATCACTAGCAATAAATAATCTGAGATCTTGATTTGAATATTTTTCTACATAATGACCTGAATGTGTTCTAGGTTTATTCCTAGCCTCATCACTTTTCTTCTTATGATAGTCTTTAACCATATGTCTAGGTCGACCATAATAAAAACAACTCTTAGACTCATTCCTGTAAGATTGCACACCTTGATTTGGAAATTGTCTTCTCTATGATGAACTGCCTCGCTGCCATGAACCGCCTCTCTGCAATGAACTGCCTCCTCTGCCTCTTACTCCTGATCTCCCTCTCATAGATCTATTATTTGACCACAATGCCATATCTCTACTCTGAGGCTTCAGATTCTCGTGCATCTCTTCCTCTTGCAGCAAAATACCTGCCAGTTCTTCAAACGTAGGAGGTTTCTCCCTTGCTGCAAGACCTGCTATGAACATATGATAATCTTCTAGCATACCATTTAAGGTAATAGTCACTAGATCAGTGTTGGAAACAATTTCCCCTATATTTACTATCTTGTCTTTCACCTCTTTAATACGACCCAAAAATGAACTAATAGATTCATTTCCATCCATCTTAATGCCTAGCAATTTAGTTTTCAGAAACAAAATTTGATTTGTTTTGCTAGTTTCATACAATGCTTTAAGAGTTGTCCATGTTGTAGCAGAAGTTGTAGCGTCTCTAATATGTGGAATTATGTTATCTTTAACTGACATGCGCAACAATACCTTTGCCTTGTTTTCACGCTTCTCCCATTCTTGGATCTGTGCTATTGTCGCACCTGCAACCGCATCAGGTTTTAGTTCAGTTCCCTTCGCAATGTTTCAGAGACCATAGCCTTCTATGAGCGTCTGCATCTTGAATTTCCAGTTAACGAAATTTGATCCATCTAACTTGGTGGCTTTGTTGAGGCAAGTCTCTGCCAGAGGATTCACCATCTCTGCTAATGGATCTTTGTATCACCAAGAATATCAAACTTTGGTCAAGTGCTAAGCAGTCCATCACTCTTCCTTCAGATCCACTGATCCAAATATACCTCTGTTCTCATCTTAAATCATGCATGCAACCACTTTTAAATCATAACACCACCTCACATGCATATATCAACCTTTAAATCAAGCATGCACCTTAATATCCAAAATATCCTATTTTTTTAAACTTTAATATCCCACATTAAGTTTAAACTTCACACATGCATCCACTTTTAATAAACATGCATAAACTTATAACTCCCTCTTCACCTTTTTATATAAAAGACATCCACTTTAAATAATAAAAACTCCACCTTTATGAAAGTATCATAAAGTTCCTTTAATAAACTTTATAAACCCACCTCACTATTAAAAAACTGATTAAATAGTGACACCAATTATAAATGCTCCACATGCAAATCTTCACTATTTAATAACTCCACCTGAAAATGCAAATCGTATGCAAACTAAACCTTCACTATTTAATAAATAAACTCATGCATTAACTCTTCATGCAAATACTCATGCACATGCTTTCAAGGCTCCATTCAAACTCCACGCATGCATTCAAAATCCACTTTTTCAAATTCGCGATCTGTTTGATACTCATAAAAATTCACGAATTTGCTTACTCTTCCATGCAATTTCAACCTCCACGAGCTCATGCGGCACAACAGTCTTCAGGCAACCCAATCCCATGCAGCTCTTCTTATCCAGCCTACGAACCAACAAATATTTGTGCACCTCACTCTCATGGCTCTCATACCAAGATAAAATATGCTAAGAAAACACACGGTGAGGCTATGCTCACTTCTGTATTATTCAATGAAGACGGATTACATCCTTATATAGGAAAAGACTCGACCGAGTCGATTACATGCAAACCAAAGACAACTAGACTCTTAACTAAAAACTAACTCTTAACATGCCTACAGGTGACTCTCACAACTAAAGCTTATAACTGATACTTACAACTAGTGCTTTCTCCATTATTTCTAAGTGTTGGTAGGCCTTGGATTTCACTACTTTGCTTTGGGGAAAAGTAAGATCTATATTAAACTTAAAAGCAATCTATCTTATCTTATTTATGCTGGGGTAACTCCTGACGTTGCATGCGATGCAACATGACCGCTCATAATCACTCATAATATTGCATGCATAAAAACGAGTAGAAGATACACATCCTTCTATAGATGATAAGGTTCTTAGGCCCAAAAGAGGACTTTTGAAGGTGAATAGTTTGGAAAACTTGGGTGTTACTAGCACTTGCATTAACCAAAAAAATTGCCAACAATTAAACTATTCTTGCCCTTCTTGCTAACTGTAGAAATACACTATGTGCCAGCCAGTTTGTACAAGATTGGATAACAATTATCTGAGCCTTGGCACAACTAAGGAAGCGTCCAGAAGAGAAAGTAGATTTGGAACTGTGATCTCTTCTAAGGGCATTCTTCCCCTTGCATTGACAGATTTCTGTAGTTACTGTTGCGGATTTCGAAGGAAGTCATTTTGGGAGCATGAGTATGCAATATACGTTATGAACACTGGAGATAATACCATGAATGAATTCCCTTGTCTAATTAATGAAATTTCCAATTGATTTATTGGCACATTATAATTGGTTTTATCAACATATCTGAATTATTTCTGTTCTAAGACTTTTGCGACCATTGTTTATATCTGAATTATTTGAATTAAGTAAATTGACACATATATTTAAAATGATTTCAAAGATATAATTGAGTAAATACTAAATAAAATCCAAACAATGAAAAATAATGAAATGGAAATCATGGATGCCGCATCTTATACAACTTGAATAAACACAATGATATTATATTATATAAAATGTATTGTAAATTATATTGTATTGTGGATGCCCCATTTATAAACACATTTACAGCAAACCAGTTCCTCCCTCTACAGTCCACAACATAATCTTTATTTCCCTTCTCGCTACTAGAGCGCTACAACAAACCCAGTTCCTCTATTGTCCACGAGATAATCTCTTATTTCTCTTCTTGCTACTAGAGAGCTACAGAGACCTATTTCTTTCTAACTTATTTTTTGGTTCTCAACCTTGTAGCTCATGAGAAATCATGACTGCGATGTCTTCATTTAAGTGTTCTAGGAATCCGATCTGTTGGGTCTCAACCTTGTAGTTCATGAGCAATCATGACTGCGATGTCTTCATTTAAGTGTTCCAGGAATCCGATTTGTTGGGTCTCAACCTTGTACTTCATGAGCAATGATGACTTCGATCTGTTTGTTTAAGTGTTCCAGGCATCTTATCCCTAGTCATGATTTTGAATAAGTATTAAGAGATTGGGTAAATAGGTGATCACTGCAGGTGCAATACTATTGCAATATTCTACTGCTTCAATCACATCAAGCGTTGCAAAAGCAATACTAAATGGCCATCCAAGACAACCAAACTACTTCACAATCAAAAACTGATTTCTCTGCCAAATTTCCTTGAATACACCCATTTCAACGTTCACAATCTGCAGTAGAATGCAATGCTCTTTCATGCTTCACTGTGAAATTTTCACAACCCTAATTCTATACAATAGATTCCTAGCTCAATCCATTACAGCCTGAAGTTTGAGTGAGCATATGTTTTCACAGTTTTAAGTTTAGGTTCTTATTAAACATCCGTATTCTCACCACCTGTTGAGAGGCCCACTCCCGTGTCCCCTGAATATGAGCTCAGAAGGAATCACATGCATGTCAGTGGATATAATTAAAATGATTTCCATTGGAATATTCGGCCATGAGCTCAGAAGGAATCACCGAAGATAAGCTCCAAAAGAATAATATGTACATCGGTGGATAAGAGAGTGGAGAAATTTCAAATATATATTTGGACAAAATATTCACAGGAAAGACTTGTCCTCTGTGAAGTTCCTGCGCTTTGTCCAACAAAGATAATCGAATCTTACTGCTCAAAACCATAGATAGAGTTCCAAACACTGTTGGTGGACAATAATATTCCACCCACCTTAAATAAGAATAAGGGTGGCCCTACTATTATTATTTTTGGTTTGGGATTATCACACAGCCTCAACCATATTAATCGAATCAAACTATCAAACATAAGTAAATAATATATATTTTTAAATTGTTTAAACTGGTTATCAAACAACGTGCCATCTTTAATAAATTGATTAAACTATCACACAACATGCTCTCTTTACATAAATGTGCCTATGATTTTCTGTTGTAACCAGAGACGTGTTACTTAATCTAAAAAAAGTGCCCATGATTTTATGTTCCAACCAAAGACGTGTTGCTTAATGTCACTTGTTTGGCAACCTACCTATGGTTTTCTGTTAAAAAGTTCAAACATGTTCAAACTTCAAACAAGACGTTCCAGATATCACTGGTTCTGCTGTTGGCTTTGTTGTTTTATCTCTTGATTTCGATCTGCATCCAACTTTGGGCTTAGCGCGCACCTGTTGGACTTTGCATTTTGGTATTCTTCTGACTGATATGTCTGTATGTGTTTATGCTATTCCATAAGCTCATCGCAATGAATTATTTGCCTACTCGGTGCTTCTACATACAACATTAGTCTAAAAAATAAATGTATGCTCTTTGGTTGTTTATCAATATTAGAATGAATCCATAACCATGACCTCCCTCTTGATGAGTCGTTTATCGTGCTGCTGCTCCAGTTTTCGGGAAAAGGCCTCTCCTTCTCTTTCAATAATTTAGATATTTGGCTTGATGGGTCACTTTCTTTGTTTATTTTTGGAATTAGATTGGATTAGAGGCAGAACAATTATGTAGAACTGCCTTCCGCTCATTGAAGTCTTAGCCGAAAGAGCTTCGTGTTGATTCACAAAATATTGCCATAGCAACTGTGGATCTTTTCCTTCTCTTCCTCTGATTCTCTATAATTGCTGATGGTTTTCTGGTTAATTTGGTTTTCTGTTTCTTCCTGGTATCCTTTGACACTTTGTGTCATTCTTCAGCTTCCCTATAGTTATTTGTTTTATCCATAGATATCGTGCCAATGCTAGCGTCGATTTTATCTCCCCCGTATCAGCGCAAAACAGGCTAAGTGCACAACAAAAGGCAAAGCGACCCACCCAGGATCAAAGAATGAAAGGAAAAGAATAGTACAGGTTTGGTGACCACGCCAATCCTTTAGTGGCCCACCCGACCAAGAAGGCTAGAAACCTTATTTGACTAGCTCAATTTGGTGCGAAGAGATGGAAATTAGGCAGGAGGGGAAGGATCTGCTTGAGCATGTCCTGGAAACTTCTTAGCATGCATGTTCGATGTCTCAAACATACGAGGAACCACGCAACCCAAGCCACTTAGTGAATTGGGGCGGTTCATGCTGTTGATTCAGGATCCCTTTGTAGTTCTTTGGTGCTAATGATTTTTTTATTTAGGCTTGTGGAGAATGGTGACTTCCAAGCAACCCGAGTGACTCTCATGAATTGGGGCGGTCTGTGCTGTAGATTCAGGATCCCTTTGTAGTTCTTCGGTGCTAATGACTTTGAGCTTTTGGCTTCTGAAGAATGGTGGCTTAGTGGGGGTAATTCTTTGTTGCCTTTGTTTCAGCTAGGATTTGTGCATATCTTTTTATGGTATGATTCTTAACTTAGTAACCAAGCTCAGTTCTCGTAATACCAAAAAATATAGACTATTGACCTAAAGGTTGCAATCCAACTGGTAGATCAACATGGTGGAATCACACGTCTAACTGAAAGGGTATGTAATACATCTTCTTTCTAGTATTATTAAGTCGATTTAATACATCTTTTTTCTAGTATTATTATTTCTAGTACTAGTAATAATCACATTAACTAAAAAGTGGTTGATATACGCTGATCGGTGCCATTAATTTTAAAAAGGTGGAAAATTACATCGATTGACGTATATCAACCACTTTTTACTTAATGTGGTTGTTGCTAATTGACGACCGGCATGCATAACCACAACCATAAACACATTTATACATTTTAAATGTAATAATTAAATATTATTTT
>ML782298.1:341049-354209 GCA_009831015.1 Picea engelmannii
CAAAATAAATACATTATTAAAATAATATATTAATAATCGAAAAATTAATTTATAGATTATAAATAAATTTAGCAAAAATAAAATAGTAAATAACAAAGATATTAATAAAGTTAATAATAATAATAATAATAAATCTTTACATGTATTTATTATAATAAATCATTACATGTATTTACAATAATAATAAAATTTGAATAAAGTAAAAACACATTTATAATACATTAATGTATTATATTATTATATTAAAGTATTGATACAATAAAACATTATTTATATATTAATGTATTATATTATTATATTAAGATATTAAAACATGTTTATATATTGATAAAGTATTAAAACATTAATAAAGTAATAAAATATTAACAATACGTTAAAATATTGATAAGATAATGCATTAATAAACTAAAGTAAATTTGTATTAATTAAATAATATATTAATGATATATAAATTAATTTATAATATAGTAAATAGAAGTATTAAAAAATTAATGTAATTTAAATATTAAAATATTAATGAGTAACTTATTTTATGAATGTAATGTATTAATTTATTAATAATAATGTAAAGTACATGATTTATATTTATACATTAATGTATAATAGAATGTATTAATGAAATTAATAAATATTTTAATATAATATTAAATATACACTAAATAATATAGTGTTCAACAATTAATATAATAATAAAGTAAAAATATATTAAAATTACTTTATAATATTATTATATAAATACATAACATTAATATATTACATTTTTACTCGAAAGTATTAATTCATTAATACAATATTCATGGATACATTAATTCAATTAATACAATAATTAGTAATACATTAACACAATTTGCTACATTAATAAAGTAATATATTGAAAATATATTAATAAGCTAATAATATATTAAGAAAGTATTAATACATTAAATTTACACTTTATACTATATTAAATTAATTATTAGTATTTTCTTTTTATTAATGTATTAACAATTAAATTTAAACATTACATTAATGCATTGTATTGAATTATTACTAAATTAATTCTTATAAAGTAATACATTAGTAATGCAAAAATACATTAATGTGATATTACATAAATGAAATAATATATTAATGATCTATTAATTAATGTATTAATATGTAAATAAATTAATTTATTAATGTATTAATGTATTGATTAAGTATTACATTAATGCAATATATAAATTAAAGTGTAAATGCGCTAATGTATAATGTGATGTATTAATGTAACGGGTTAATTAAAAAAATATTAATAATGTATTAATACATTGATAGAATAATACTTTAATGTACTAATGTATTGATGTATTAATTAAATAATACATCAATGATATTTAAATTAATGTATAAAATAATAAATACAAGTATTAAATGTATTAAATAATTGAAAAAATAATGTAATTTATAAATTAAAGTATTAAAACATTAATGTATAACTTATTGTATGAAGCTAGTATTGGGCTATGTATATCATTGCAATGATAGGCTATGCCTATCACATTAGGTGCTATGCATCACATAGCAACAAGGGGTTATGTTTGTCACATTGCGACATTTGGAAAGGTTTGTCACATTGTGACGTCACCTTGAGTTGCTAGGCATTACTACGTCACATTGCGACATTAGGTTCTATGCATCACATAGCAACAAGGGGTTATGTTCGTCACATTGCGACATTTGGAAATGCTTGTCACATTGTGACGTCAAAATATGCATGTATATCACACCATGGTGCTATGGTTCGTCATATAGTTATGACGAGTCTATGTGCATATCATTTCGAAATCAGAAAGTTTGTTGCATTGTCAGAAAGGAAAGAGTTTTGTAACATAACGAGGTATGAACATGAACGTTGGATATCAAAGTGGGTTATGTTCATCACATTGCAATGTTAGAAAATATTCATTTCATTGCAATGTAGGGTTATGTTTGTCACATTGCGACAATGGGTTCTGCACATTACATTGTGAGAAGATGTTATATTCATCACATTGCGAGATTTGAAGATGTTTGGCACATTGCGCAATGACAGGGATAGGTTCATCACATTGTGACGACAGGGCTATGTTCTTCAGATTGCGACGTCCATATATGTTTGTCACATTCTAACGTTATTATGTTTATCACATTACAACATCAGACTACGATGAAAGGGCTATGTTCATCACATTGTGACGTCTATATATGTTTGTCACATTGTGGCATTACTATGTTTGCGATGAAATTAAAATGTTCATCGCATTGCAACGACAAGGTTATTATCATCACATTCTGATGTCCGTATATGTTTGTCACATTTCAACATTACTATTTTCATCACATTACTATGAGGCTATTTTGTAAAATTGTCATGATAGGGCAATGTTCGTTGCATTGGATCATTCACATATGTTCGTTACATTGTGACGTTAGGAAATGTTTGACACATTATGATATCGAGACCATGTTGATTATGGTTAACCATGTTGGACCATGTTTATTGTGGTTAGCCATGGTTTATTGTCGCATTGCAATGCTCATAAGGTTTTATTTGTTAGATTGTGACATCAAGTTTTGTTCATCACATCACATCATAACGTTATGGTCATCACATTGCAACATAGCATTTTTTCTTATCACACTATGGAATTAGAATAGGTTTATTACATTTTGATACTGGGTTATGTTTGTCACATTGCAACGTTAAGGAATTGTCGTCTCATTGCAATGTTGGGCTATGTTTGTCACATTGTGACATTAGGTTGTTTATGTCACATTGGGACAATGGGTTATGTATGTCATATTGCAAAATTTACAAATGTTTCTCTCATTATGACATTAGGATATTTGTGTCACATTGTGACCACGAGGCATATGTTTGTCATATTGCAACATTTTGAAATCTTTCACATTATGATGTTAGGATATTTGTTTCACATCACATTGCGACTATAGTAAATTTTCGTCACTTTGCGATGACAAACTTATGTTTGTCACATTCTGGAAATAGGGCTAGGTTCATAACCTTGCTATGTTACTATGTTTGTCAAAATGTGACAATGACGATGAAGCTATGATGGGGATATGTGCATCACATTGAGACAATAGGACTATTATGATCACATTGCAACAATACTATGTTACTCATATTGCAACTTTGACTTTACTTTTCATATTACAACATTGGGTTATGTTTGTCACATGACAAGGTAGGTTCATGTTCCACACATTATGGAAATAACAAAGTCTTTCATTTGTCACAAAGATAGGAACTTTGAACTCATGTGATGTATTACATAGAAAGAAACTTAGAATCATATTTGTTCTAAAGATGTTGATAAAAAATCATCTTTAACTTTAGAGATGATGATTTTTAGTTGTTCTAAATAAGTCTCCCACCCATACAAAACTTTAATTAAATTCCACATAGACACACACATATAATGTCTTTTTTTTCTTGATATAATAAATGCAATCAAATAATAAATGTAATGTTTTTTCTTGATATAATATTGATATAATAATGCCCATATAATAATGTTTTTTATAATGTCTTTTGCAATCAAATAATAAATGTAATGTCTTTTTTTTTTATAATAAATGTAATCAAAATGATTGTATAATGTATTTTCTTGTTTTTCTTAGATATAATATATTTTTATGAATATTATGTATTAATGTATTTTATAATCAAATAATAAATTCAATATTTTTTTCTTCAGATATAATAAATTTAATTAAATAAACGTATAATATATTTTTCTTATGTTTTTTTCTTAAATAATAATAATGTTTTTAATATAATGTTTTTTTACTTTTAATATGTTTTGTAATCAAATAATAAATAATAAATGTAATGTTTTAAGATCGAATTCAAATATCTTAAAGTAAATTAAAGAAAAAGTAATATAAACAAAGACAATACAGCAGAAGATGTCACAGACAGTCGCTACCTTAGGAATGTGAGTGTCGAGCTTCTTCCTCATGGCGGCCCTACGATTCGATGGACTGATATTTTCTATTATCCACGAAAAAAATATATAATAAAAATCACTGCAATCTTCTAACAATGACCCCAAATTTTGATTCAGACCTATTGTAGTTGGTTAACATCAGCAGTTCTGAATTCAATTAAAACAATGACCCCAAATTTTGGTAAGGACCCTGATATCCAAATTTATTGAATCTTTAATATTAAAAAATATATATAATTATTATTTTTATTATGGTAAATATCATCATTATAATAAATAATTATTTCTTTTTAATGGTAATATCATTATTACAGTAGTAATGGCATCAATTATTCCGAGTGTATACAATTTTAAGTTTTTCAAAAACATTGCGTGTAAATACATATAGAAACCAGAAACTAGTTTTCTGCGATGATGAAACCGCTAGAGAGGAAAATAAAGCGGAAGTTAATAATGGTTCAGACATATTGTAGTTGGTTAGCATTAACAGTTCTGAATTCAATTAAAACAATGACCCCAAATCAAATTAGGGTAGGATACGTCCCCGACTTCCTCACTCGTGCTCATGGTGGGTTCTTCTTCTCCCATACGAGGAAAACGATTACTCCTCATCGCGGGAGACCTAGCAGAGATTTATTGAATTCTCGTTCAATAAATTGATCAGTGTATTAGAATCGAGAGCTTGGGCACTGGAATTACTCGTAGCCACTATCGTCATTGAAAGAATGTTATTAAATTCTCTTCTCAAGCTTATACTTATTATTTTAATTCAAGAGCTAGCAAGAGCACTTAGAGAGGGAGGCTGGAAAAAATTGTAAAAAAAGACCTAAAATAGAACTTTTAAGCTACACAACAAACATACAAAATTATTACTATGATTGCAAACGTGTTGGTCATAATGCGATGCTCATAATGAGAGAAAACATACAAATTACAATGCAAGCAAACAACGAATATGAGGTGCGCAGTTCGCAATTCGCATCTAGCCTTGATTACAAATCACAACAATTCATTACAGAATTTCTGTATTAATACATAATTCATTACAATTCGCAACAATTCATTACAGAAATTCTTATAACATTACATTACAATTCGCAACAATTTCTGGTACAAACAATTGCTGTTTTTTGTAATGAATTGTTTTCTGTATTGAAATTCACATCTATTTAAATTCGCAAGTCGCATCTAGCCTTAACATTTAAAGAACCTAGACCTAGATCTAAGATAATGGTCTCCATAGCAAAGCAACCAAATGCAAGGAATACACAGAGCCGGAAGGGAGATGTGTGCAGTTAAAAATGCAGAGGTTCTCCATTGATCCATAATGCAGCCTCTCCATTAATCCATAACGCAGGGTGGCATTTGAGACACAGGCCAAACCTGGCATGAAATTGAAAAGAAATGTGCACAGTTAAACATGCACAGGCTCTCCATTGATCCATAATGCATCCTCTCGATTGCAAACCTGGCATGAAATGGAAAAGCAATGTGTGCAGTTAAAAATGCACAGGCTCTCCATTGATCCATCTCGATTGATCATAACGCAGGGTGGAATGAAATTGAAAAGAGAAAGTGGAATAGTGGGTATCGTGGGTAGAGGAAGCAATATACAATTTCCCACATCCTCACACATATAGCATTGATTTAAGTATAATCAATTTTTTATCACTTAACGTGGCAATGAGGTTGTTAGCTAGTGAATTTTTAATCTTATTTAGTAAATGTAAAAAAGTAATCACATAAAAGTACGTCTTTATAAATGAGAGGAAGTTAATTTATCAAAATCTCATCCATTGATTAGAGAAGATGATTAAGAATATGCCAATATCTTCAATTGGCAACCCTAAGATTAAAATTTATGATTAAAAGCTAAGATTAAAATTTATGATTAAAAGGTTGATTAATCCACCGATTCCAATAAGGAAAACGCTTATAGATGTAATTATCAAGTCGACAATGAACTTCATCCAATTAATCTGGTAGATGTAAAACTTTCTAGTTTATAGCTTTCCAATTTATGTATTCATTCTATCAAGAACAAAGCCTAGGCTATACAAACTGAATGAAATTTTAAGATAGGGTTAGATTTAATGTCCCTTGCGTAGAAGCCTAGGCTATACAAACTGAAATTGTAAGATAGGGTTAAAATTAATATACCTTGCACACTATTGATTCTTGTACATATACACTGGGTTTTTTCATAATCGACATTGGGTTTTGTCATAATGGAAAGACAATGAGATGAGACTTTATGGATGTAGGTTGTCTCTTTCATGGCTGTGACCTCCAATTCATGGTAGGTAGCAGTGAGAGCAGATGACCTCTGATTCATGGGAAGGTAGAAGTGAGTGAGAATAAGTGGCAAGCAAGAGGTGACCTCTGATTCATGGGCAGGTAGTGGTGAGAGCAAGTGGAAAGCAAGAGGGGCAGGTAGTGGTGAGAGCAAGTGGAAAGCAAGAGGTAGACACAAGCAAGAGGCAACCTCCGATTCATGGGCAGGTGGAAGGCAACCTCCGATTCATGGGTAGGTAGCGATGAGCGCAGGTGGAAAGAAAGAGGTAGATGCAAGCAAGAGGCAACAATGAGGCGGTGGCAAATAAGAGGCAACAATGAGGAAGTGGAGGCGATGGCACATAGACGACAGTGAGGCGGTGGCACATAGTAAACAAGTAGTGGCTCAACATTCTCAAAGGAGCATTTTGTCTTCAGTAAATTTAAAGCACTTACATAAGTAGTGGCTCAACATTTTGGAAGGAGCCTTTTTCTAGTTTTAAAGCATTAAATCACTCACATTGACATAGACATGAAATTTAGGTTATATACTATATAACAACTTAAACCTACATTATGTGGGAGTGACCCCAAAGGAACAATGACTAGTTATAAATTTTAAGAATGAAAAATAACATTATATGGGCAATAAGAGTCTAAATGCTTGAGCCAATAGCATTTAATATAAAACTAATTTATATATTGTAAAAAGTTCATAATTTTTTTTTTGCTATATACAACATTAAAGAATGGAAAAAAAAAATTAAATCAAAAGTTAAGTAATGCATAGTTAACAATGAATCGATTATAATAGTCTTAACCTTCGGTAAAGACTAATAACACCTTGTTTGAAAATGAAATACTATAAAACTTTGGTTAAAACTTCACACTGATTTGCATGTAGAAACTAATGCAAAAAGAAAAACCGTTTTATATAATCCCTCCTTCCCTTTATGGCCGGGAGTAATAAAATCTCAAAATGATCTAGAATAATTTCTTTTATTTCCCTACAACTTTGAACTATGAAATCGTATTTGAATGATATTTTTATTTCGAAGTGATAAAGAATAAAATGTTTATATCAATAATAATTTGGAACTGGGAGGGGAATTAATGGAGAAATTATAAATGATATTTTTATTTAAAAGTGATAAAGAATAAAATGTTTATATTAATAATAATTTGGAACTATGAAATCTCAAAATGATAAAAAATTATTTAAATGATATTTTTAAAATTATTTATATAATTTTTTTAATAACTTAAGTATTTAAAAATAATGTTAAATCTCTATTGATTTTGAAAACATGCTTTTTAGACATTTAAAATATCAAACATTTTTAATAGTTAAAATACATTTATAGAAGAGTCAATTAAATAATATATTTTAAAACATTTTTTTAATATTTTAAACTAATATAATTTTAAATTAAAAAAACCTCTCATATTCCTCAAAAATAAAAATAAAAGTAAAGCATGTTTGTAATGAACATATTTACAATATGTTAATCATAGAAAACTGTATTTAACACAATCAATTATGGTGGGTAATACCGAACTAAACGTTAATTTTTTTAGAGTTAATTATGGGTAATTATAGTTAAACGTAGTCGATTAAGTGAACATCACATTGCTGAATCTGGGAATGCACAATAACCCTTGTAAAATTTCAAAATGTAAATTAACCCTTGACAAACAATCTACGATGTGAATTAACCCTCACACAACGTTGCAATGTGACATTGCTTAACCTTAGTGAATCATAGTCAATCATGGTTAAACTCAACTACATTTTGCAAAGTAGACCATGGGTATCCAAATTCAATGATGAACCTCAATGATCCAAGTCAACCATGGTCAACAACTATTGGTCAAATAGACTATTATTTGATAAGTGAACCATAGTCATCTAATTAGTCAATCATAATCAATTTTATGCACCCATAGGAAACAAAAGTCAACCAAAAATATCCAAGCCAACCATAAGTAACTAAAGTAACCGAAAATCAATAAAACTCAACCTTAATTCATCCAAGTCAAGCATTGTCATCCAACTATAGTCAAACACATTCAACCATAGTTAGAAACATCAATGATATTAAACATAGATCAACCATATTAAAACATTTCGACCACAATCGACCAAATTAGGGAGACTCGACCAATCTCAATAATAGTGAATAATATCTAGACATAATGAAACTTATTCAACCACAATCAACCAAGTCAATCACTAGTCATGTCAACGAAAGGTAACTGAAGTCAACAATAGTCATGCACATTTCATAAGGGCAACAAGACTCACCCAAGTAAACGAAGTCCAACCAAACATGACAAAACTCAACTATAATTAGCCAAATTCAGCGACAATCAACAAATTTAAACTAAAGTCAACCATAGTCAATGAATTCAACGACAATCCACTTAGGCAGCAATATCAACTAAAGGAAACCAAATCAACATCAATCACTCATAGCCAACCATAAATAACTAAAGTAAAAAATAATGAATGTCAACCACACTTAGCTTAGTCATCAATAAGAAACTAGAGTTAGTGAAAGTCAACCTTAATTGAGTAAGTCAACCATAGTGAACCATGTATATTTAACCACATTCGATCATAACCAACTATGGTCGCCCAATTCAAGCATAATTAACTAAGGTTAGTGATGGTCATCCAATTCAACCACAACTAACTAAGTCAATACAAGTCAACAAAACTCAACCAGAATGATCTACAATCCACTAAAGCCAAGAACACTAAAACATAATGAACAATAGTCAACAAATTCAGCCACATTCGATCATTTCAGTCAAAGGAAGTAAAATCCAACCACAGTCAATCACCTTCCATTATAATAACCAATATTAGCGAACTGAACCAAATTCAATTGAACTCAACCAAAGATGACCAAAGTCAACTATAGTTAGGGAAAGTGAACCGCAACCAATTGATTTCAACTAAATTCAACCATACTCTATGACATTCATCCATAGTGAAGAAAATCCAACAATGATTAACCATAGTTTCAAAGTTCAACCACAATTCACCTAAGTGATGAAGTTAACTAAAGGCAACCACAATTCACATAGTTGAGAAGGTTAACAAGAGACAACCATAGTCACCCATAAGCAACCATAGTGAACTAATGTCAGCTACATTGAAACTCAAACAACCTTAGCCAAGTCAACCACAAGCAACCAAAATCAATGAAAGTTAGCCTTTGTGATCCAAGTCAACCACAATTAACCATGTATACTTCACCACGTTTGAGCATAATCAACAATAGTCAACAAAGTCAACCACATTCAACTAAGCACAACCTAGCGATCTTAGTCAACCACAAGTCAATCACTATCAACGAAGTCAACAAATTAAACCAAATTAAACCAAGGTTATCCAAAGTGAACAATAATTAAACCAAATTAAACCAATGTCAACCAAAGTGAACCATAATCAACCAGAGTAAACCAAAACTAACCACAATAAAATAATGCTCAACCATAATTAGCCAACCCAACCACATATAAACAAGTCAATAGAAACCAACCAAAAAATTTTTATTAACCATACTCAAGAACCTTGTGTTAAATCAATCAAGATCAATCAAAATCAACCAAAATCAATTATAATCAAACACAACTAACCAATATGAACTATAATCAACCACATGCAACAATGCCAACTAAAGCAAGCTAAGTCAACAACAAATATCACCCATAATTAACAAAAAAAAGGCACAGGCAACCAAGTAAACAAAAAGTCAATTAAAATTTGCCACGATCAATTTATGTCACCCACAGTCCAAAGTACACAGTCCAATATAGCTCACGATAATGAACCAATAACCACAAGTCACCAAATTCAACTAACATCAAACAAAATCCAGTAAAATCAACCAATGCCAATGAAAATTAATTAATGTTAACCAATGGCAATTTGCAAATAAAGTGTGGTAAAGCCAAACACTAATATCACCAGCAGCTCATATCCACCATCACGAAGTGCATGTGTTAGGCTCGTAGGCTTTTTGCCACTGTACGAATTTCCAGGGAACGCGTCCCAATTTCTCAGAGCTCTGAGTGAAATAACAAGAGGGATAACAAGCCCTTGGGTTGGCTGGTTTTGAATAAGGAAATCCTCCAAAGCGTACTGTGAAATTATGACCGCACTAACGACCAAATGGCGGCAGATGGATATGAGCAAGAAATGAAGATTTAGGTCAACAGACATCTAAGCTTTAAAACGACAGGTAGAAGGTGGCAAGTGCACCACATTTTCGTCGTGCTTGTGGCAATCGAGAATGAAGGCTCTCAATTTCTCGTCGTACACCAGATTGCTGTTTACTTTAAACCCCCGCTGTCAATTTCAACTGCCTCTTCTGAGCTGTTCCTACTACCTAGGGCTTAGATTCTTTGCAAGAAAGTCCAAATGTACATTTTTTCTAGATATGTTTGATTAACTGAACCAAGGTGTGTCAATGTCAACAGGTCTCCACTTCATTTTAATACATGCAGCGTGCAATCTGTCTGAAGGTCAACCGTTTTCTCCTTTGTTGTCTTGTTTTTTCTTGGCCAAGTATCTTGTTTGTCAAAATCAACCATTTTTTTACTCATTGTGTTGTGTAGTTTTTGTCAGCAGACTGTCTTGTTTGTCAAAATCATTGAGATATGCATATGGGAGGTTCGTAACCGTCTTAGTATTAATATAAATTTGAATTTGCAGCTTAGGCCATACATCGGAGCGTTTATTTGTGCTGTTTAAATTATTAAATTTTATTGAGTCCTTGTCACATGATTTACACAACAGTTTTCTGGCTAGTTCAATCGATTTCTTTACCAAAACGATGAAACTGAATCGCGTTGCGTGTTTATATAATCCAAAACTACACTGTACAAATACAAACATTTTCAACTGTAAAAAGTAGATGTAAATGGAAGAGATTTGGTTATTTGGACGGCTCTAAATTGTATACGCACGGCTGCATTAATTATCAACCACACAAGAGTCAACTGAAATTTTGAAAACAATTTAAGTTGTTTTTATAAATTTAAAAATATACCAAAAACATTTTATTCCAGACCTTTTCTGATAACGTTTAAGCTGAAACCACCTTTTGAGTTTTTCTGATTACGTTTAAGCTGAAACCACTTTTCGATTGTAAAGTAAGATCTAGGGCTCCTTCCCTCCAGATTTATTAAGGGTTTGTCTTAAAGACCAGAAGCATTCTGCATTAGCTAATAACAGTCAAATAATAACTATTGTAAAGTAAGATCTAGGGCTCCTTCCCTCCAGATTTATTAAGAGTTTGCCTTAAAGACCAGAAGCATTCTGCATTAGCTAATAACAGTCAAATAATAACTATATTCATTGTCAATTGACAATTAAGTTTAATTTAATATATTTTCTTATTCACATTAAAGAAATAAAGTTAAAATGAAATTATATTATAACAAATTTAAGAAATATATTTGAAAAAGATATATAAGATAAATTTGTGTGGTATTTATGTTGAAAAATAATATTAAAGAGATTTTATTCCAAATAAAAGTATTGGTAATTAAGAGAAAGTGGGCTTTTCCTGATAACTTTTAGGCTGAAACCACTTTTTGATTGTAAAGTAAGAGCTAACTCTCCTTCACATTTGTAAAGAGTTTGTCTTCAAAACCCAGAAGCATTCTGCATTAGCAGTCAATAATGATTATATTCATTGTGATTTGACAACTAAGTTGAAATTATATTCTTATTCAGATTTAAAGAAATAAAGTTAAAATGAAATTGTATTATAACAAATATAAGAAATATTTGAAAAAGATATGTAGGATCAATAACATAAATATGAGTGGCATATATGTTGTGAAAATAATATTGAGACCAATGAATCTTAGGAGTATTTGACTAAATAGGGTATGTTTTAGGAAGCCATGTAAATGGGTAATGTGTGTGTGGTACTTTTAGTAAGTGTTTTTTAGGTGTTTTTAAATCTTTGAATGCTAGCAAAGATGGAGTGAAAGGATAAGTAACAAGAATATTTACATCTTAACCACAATTATGGTAGTATGAGTTTTTTTTTGGTGTTTTTAAATTTTTGAATGCTAGCAAAGACGGAGTGAAAGGATAAGCAACGCGAATACTTACATCGTAACCACCATTATGGTAGTATGGGGCACCACTTCCTTATGGCGACTTCCATTAACATAAGGATAATAGTATATTGGAATTTATATGTTGGCTTTTATGATGTTTCTCAATCAATATATACATGATGGATTTCTTTAAATCGTGTACAAATGAAAATAATTTTATTTCTAAACCAACTTACTTAAAATTAAATGTATTACCATACTATTTTATAGGTTTAAATATCATCATAGATCCATCTTAATCCTGGATCTATCAAGCGTCGATAGGGATTGAATCTCTTGAGGTGTAAACCTCTTTTAGCATGTAAAACTTGAGGAAAGGTTAAATGATTACACCTCAAGAGATTTGATCCCTCTCAACGCTTGATAGATCCGTGGTTACGATCAATCTAGGCTGGTTCAGTGGTCAAAAGTAATACAAAATTTGAAATCATCCACATTATGTATATGTATATGTCTAAATTTATTTTGATCATTATAATTTTACTCAATTATCTATGTATATGTCTAAATTACTCATTTCCCTCACCCACCTAGAGTTGCTCCTAAATTTGCTCCTAGGTGTTCCTAGATCCCCTTGCATGTTTTAAATAATTTCCCTAAAAATGAAGTTGCTAAATTAGCTAGGATTAGAAGGTTCTTAATTGCAGATTCCTTACTATGTTGACCTCGCTTTTTACCATAAGTTCCCAACTTTCATTTATTATGTTTCCTCCATTACTTAGTTTCCTAATTCTTATTATTCCCTTCTTTCCCCTTTTTATTAGAGCC
>ML782298.1:392264-408617 GCA_009831015.1 Picea engelmannii
ACCATAAAATAAATCAACATTACATTGATCATAACTAAATAAAATGACGACCACCTTGCAACTTACAAGTTATCTACAACATTATTTCCACATTTCCATAAAACATATAACAAACATCACCTTAACAGTTCCATAACCATTAGTACCAACATTAAACATTTCATTATACTATAGTTGCCTTAAACAATTACACTAACATTAACCTTAACCTAAGCATTTAACATGAAGTATTACAGTACATGATTCTTCCATTGCGCGCAAGTCTCATTCATCATGTCATTCAATTCTTAAATAATCATGGGCGCCAGAATAAGTATGTTTAAGCCATCATTAGAAATAACTATATAAAAACTAAATATCTAGATCCACCATCTACTACATACATCCTCAATGTGTAAATACTAAATCTATGTCAATCATTCACTACATACTAACCACTGCTCAAGTAGTGATAACTAAAACCATCGGTATTGCATCCATAAGGCCATACGGTGCTATCTAAAACAACACTAAATATACATCAATAAGCCAGTCGGAACTTTGCCAAGGTTAACATGTAAGTAACATCAACTGTAGGCTAACTAGCTTGGCTAAAATTAAAAAAAAGGGGAGAGCCATTAGCAATTGGACACTAAATGCAACCGATTTTAGTAAGGTTAAATGCAACCCATCCTTAATCCAACATTCCTTCCAACTAGTCATTAATCTTGATGACCATAGCATCTATATCAACTAGAATGTTGCCATTAAATGTACAATTAAGCGATCACAAGACCCTTATCGCAAGCAATTAATAATGCATTCTCAATCATAGATCAATCAACAAGTCTGGAAATTGCAATATAGTCAATATTCACCAATCAACTGTAATCATTACACCTTCAAATTGAGCAGTTCTAATTTAACGATGTTCTCATCTACTAGCTATTAACATTAATTGAAACATTAGCCAAATAAAGTAGCTTGCTATTAATACATACTAACTAATATAAAGCAGTTGTTGTTATGAAAAGTTAACGAATACAAGACATATTGCCTTTATTAAATATAGTAGATTGCTATCATTAACCAAAATAATTGAATTGCTAATTCAGAAAACATTACTGACAAGGGAGGTTGCTCTTATTAAATAAGTCGATTGCCATTTTTCTAAATACTAAAGAAATAAAACTGTTGCTGCCATGAAACATGTACTAAACAGTAGATTATTTTTACTGAGATAAGGTAGATTGCTATTTCAGAAAACATTACTGACAAAGGGAGGTTGCTCTTAACAATAAAGTTGATTGCCCATTAATGCCAAAATTGAATGCATTAAATTAATTCGAAATAATCCAATCTCAACCGACACTTAAAACATGAGCCATACTTTCCTACTTCCGGTTTAGAATACAACCCATTAAGATTTTATGAGGGATAGGATGTCCCTAGATTAATGGTTTAATATATAATTTCGTCTCTAACTGAAAACAAATAATTTAATAAATAAGGTGTCACAAGGATAGTGCGTTGTCTTGAGGTTAACAACTGATTAAAAACATCAAGAGCTATCATGCCCAACAACTGTTGCCAGAACAAATTTTCAGATCTAAATTTACAAAAACAAAATGCCCATACATCTATTGCCAGAACGAATTCTCATTTCTAAATTTACAAAACGAAATTGCCCATGCAACTATTGCTAGAATGAATTCTTAGATCTAATTTTACAAAAATGAAAATTCCCATACCACTATTGCCAGAACGAATACTCAGATCTAATTTTACAAAAACAAAATGCCCATACATCTATTACCAGAACGAATTCTTAGATCTAAATTTACAAAACGAAATTTCCCATGCAACTATTGCCAGAACGAATTCTCAGATCTAATTTTACAAAAATGGAAATGCCCATACCACTATTGCCATAACGAATACTCAGATCTAATTTTACAAAACCGAAAATGCCCACAGTGATATACAACATGCCCACAGTAATAGAAAACACCAATAGTAATATAAAAACGCTCACATCAATATAAAAACACCCACAGAAATTTATAAACACCCACATTCATCCAAAAACGCCCACATCAATATAAAAACGCCCACAGAAATTTATAAACACCCCCTTCAATATAAAAACGCCCACAGAAATTTATAAACGCCCACAGTCATCTAAAAACGCCCACATCAATATAAAAACGCCCATAGAAATTTATAAACTCCCCCATCAATATAAAAACGCCCACATCAATATAAAAACACCCACATAAATTTATAAATGCCCCCATCAATATAAAAACGCCCGCAGAAATTTATAAATGCCCACAGTCATATAAAACGCCCCCAGTCATATATACACACAGCCATAAAATCTCTTTTGTCCCAACTGACATGCAACAACAGAGTAAGAAGATTATTTTATAACTGTAACACAATTTCAATTGTTGAATAACAAGGCAAGAAAACCAATTGATCCAACGAGTATCCAAGCAGATTGAAGTTAAGTATTTTTCATCTCACAATGCCAATACAAAAATGCTGATAACAATAAGAGAGGGCCAAGGTCGTAATACCTTCTATCATGCAAAATGAAAAACATATCATTGCCTTAACTCCCGCCTCGAATGATGACCACGCGCTCCGTACCGCTCCTGCTCTGTGCCGCTCCCCTCGCTGATCGTCGAGACTACACCGATACCTCCCAGCCAATCACTAGGGGTACTCTGCTTCCCCCTTAGCCCCCCGAGCCGCAAAGGGGCCACACACAATCTAGATGGTCTGTATAGCTTCTCAGCTCGCCTCGCAAGGTCGAGCTACCACTCCTCTATGAGCTGAGAAAACCCAACTCCTCACAAGTGATCAGTCAAGTCGTAAATCCGGCAGCGTAACGTTATGCTATCAACCCATCCCCTTCTTCCTCATCTTCCCTTTATTTTATAGCATTTTTCCAACCTCCAACTTTCCCTAAATCACATTTTAATTAAGTTTTAATAAAAATATTCTAAATATTCTCCTTCGTACAAGTGTTGTCCATCCCTCTCTTTCCTCAAATAATTATTTTCTTTAAATTATTAAATTACTCATTTCCCTCACCCACCTAGAGTTGCTCCTAAATTTTCTCCTAGGTGTTCCTATATCCCCTTACATGTTTTAAATAATTTCCCTAAAAATGAAGTTGCTAAATTAGCTCAAATTAGAAGGTTCTTAATTGCAGATTCCTTACTATATTGACCTCGCTTTTTACCATAAGTTCCCAACTTTCCTTTATTATGTTTCCTCCATTACTTAGTTTCCTAATTCTTATTATTCCCTTCTTTCCTCTTTTTATTAGAGCCAAAATGGCAGTTGTGATATTTACTCTTTTCCCTTTATTATTAATTTAAAATCTTTTTATACTTCCACAAGTTAATAATTTATTTCCTGTTTACAATTTAAAACCATGGATTTTAATTAAATTATCTCTCTCTTCATTTTACCCTCTAAATTTAAGAAGACTAAAACTATTACATAAGTGGGTTTTAGTTTATATCTTTATTTTTATTTTTATAGAGTCTTTTTCTTAAGGCTAAACAAAATTTTACCCTAGAGAAGTTTTAGACTTAGGTTTAGATTATGAACTGGGCGACAATTATTTAGGAAAGTCGTTTTAAGAATTTCTTAAGGTGTTATATGTCTTAGGGCCATCTAGGTTTGTTCCTTCCTCAACATCAATGCGATGTTCCCTTCAGGATGCAACATGTTCTCCAAGGGTGCCACTCACCCTAGTTGTTTCTATTGCGCGGCGTGCCCTTCAGGATGCACCACATGCTCCAAGGGTGTCACTCGCTAACTTGTGTTTCCTTCGTGCAACATACCCTTGAGGATGCACCACATGCTCCAAGGGTGTCACTCACTGACTTGTGTTTCTTTTGCGCGACGTGCCCTTCAGGATGCACCACGTGCTCCAAGGGTGCCACTTGCCAACTTGACTAATTGGTAGACATCTATAACCCCTGGAGTCAACACTCCGCTAGGTGAACTTGTGGGAGATTAAGTGCTCTAAGGAATAAGGCCCCTTCCTTATTGCGTGCCCCTTAGAATCATCGTGAGTGACTATCGCAGCCTGCCCTCACGACATCACGGATTTCTCTCAAACTAGGTAATCGTTAACCTACAGTTCGAGCCATGACGGGAGTGCTAGTAGGCTATGGCAGGGATGTTGTCCACACCTCTCCCTCAACCTCTCTGGAAATCGTGTGTGGCCCCTTTACTCCATATGTGAGTCTGGACGGAAAGCTATTATCAGCCTGCATCATCAACAATCGTGTCAGAACATGTCCACATCAATCATCAAATCAATGAAATATCACAGTAAATAAATCAACCCCAATAGCACACTCCCTGACTCAATCCGGAGTCCAAGGGGTTCGACCGACGCCTCTGCATCCTCCAGGTCCAAAAACCTACACACTCAATAAAACTGAGTCAATAGCACCTGTCTACGTCAAAGAATTAAAACATCATGTCATATATCATAACACATCATAATCAAGGATAAATGTTTTAACATCATAAAAGTCTGGATCACTTACGAGCAAGTGTCCTCGAAGAATAAGTTTTCTCAGTGCGCCAGAGTGGGATGTTACAGCATTATCACAAATCCGGCTAATGCATGTTTGTTGCACTCAATGTGAAGAATAACATTGTACACCGAATTTGATGAATCAAGTCAAATAACACTTGCTCCAACATGCATGTGTACCTCTTAGTACAACTCCAAAGAAAATTAATCTTTCTACAAATCATGAATCTAGAATATTTTGTAAATGTTATTGTAACCCATCCATTGTTGTAGGTAGATATTCAACATTCCTTTTTACAAAAACTATAGAGGAAGCATGAGAATGATTTCTCATGATGATATTAAGTAAAAAGTGTCCTTGTTGACCCTTTTTCCACACAACAATCATCAAATATAATTCTTTAATATGTTGGGGTATTGTCATGACAACATATTTAACCTCTTGAGAAAAATTAGTGGCATGTCCTCAATATTTGTATTTTCCACCTATTGAATGCATAACCTGAAAAATTGAAGATGTGCATGCTATCAACACCTCTTCAACTTGTGTGAGCACTTCAAGGACTCGATGTTGTGATCCTATATCCAATGGTTCTGAGTTTAAAATCTATGATAGGTTATTTCTCTACTGCATCTCATGCACATTGGAAATGCATTTGTATTAGATACCCAAATTCCACATATGACTCCTCACATACATGACACATTTGAATTTGAGTCAATTGGTCAATCATATCATGAAATTCTTTATGTGCAAAATTCATATTGTGAAATGAAACAAGTATACTCTTCTCAATTTGAATCTCTTCAGTTGGATCAATATCAACATTTTCTGCTTCAACTCATTCAATTTCTATGTTGGTGGAATAAATTGTTTTCTTTCTTGACATGCATTCCATCATTCTGATTTTTCTTTTCTTTATTCTTGATGTTATTCTATTGTCATTTGTTGAACCTTTATTTGTAGATATTCTCTTTGATATGCTTTTTTTTGTTCATATTTTTTTTCTATGTTCTTCAAGTTCTTCAATTTGTAAAATTTCATACCCTACCGAGTTTCAAGTCTCGTTAATTTCTATCAATGTTTAATGCCTAAACCTAGTTTTATGACAACCATAAATACTCAGCATGTAAAAACAATTTCAAAACTGAAACATGACAATTTTGAACAACATTTAATGAAAAAAATAAAACATATTAGTAACACAGTATTCATAAAAGTTTTGATAAGGATTTTTGGTCTGACAACGACCCTGGAAAAACCCACAAGGGGAAAACCAGTGAGAGAGGGATTTTTATTATTCATAGATTCATAGAAAAATTGTTTTATAGCAGATTCATCTTCAGAAAAATTACACAAACGTATCTCAAAATTTCTTCAACAAAACTCCTTCAGAACAACCCAAAAATTGCTCCTCGATTTCTGTGCGATAAATATGTATAAGTGTATGGTTGTCACATCATTAATTGTTGTACAGATTGTATTCAAATATGTTCCCTTTTTCTGAGTTGGTTGTATGGAATTTGTAGCAGAATCAACACCTTGAAAATCGTTCATTCACCTTGAAAATTTTGCCCATAAAACTTAGTTGTACGACCCTCGATTTCTCTGCCAAAATCTGTATGGACTATACAAAAATCTACCCATAAATTCATGCCAACAGTTTCTTCGATTTTTGTGAAAGTAAAAACTTATGTGGAAGCCTTGAAATGCATGCCAAGATCCTAAGAATTCTTTCTATTGTCCTCCTCAATTTCTGTGCATACAAAAGAATGGTACAACCTCTAGAAATCTGTATTATATGACCTCTATCTGTTTTTGTATTATTACCTCAATTTGTGTGTTATAAAGATTCCTTGGAATGCATTCCTTAGCTCTGCAAATGGCCTCCTTCCTCAAGCTCAACCTCCTCTCTCTTTCTCTCTAAAAAAAAATGAATAACAACCCTAGAATGGATGCACCCTCCTACCCTAGTCGAGCTCATGAAGGTAGGTCAAGAGTCTCTTAATCCAATGGTGGAGATTGGATTAGATGAGTGGATGAGAATGAGTATCCATTCACTCACCCCCTCACTTAAGTCATAAAGTCACATTTTAATTTATCTCTCACAAATTAAATGACTAGGGTCCACATTAGGCACTTTCTCACCCCTTAGGTGCCTAGGTGATGATAAACACCTGCGTAGGTACTTTTAAATTATTTTTAACACTCCCTCTTACCGAGGAAAGTGTTACTCACCACTCCAATCTTGTCCCTAAAGAATATAAAATTTCCTTTTCCAAAATCTTTGGTGAGTATGTCCGCAACCTACTCATTGGTAGATATGTACTATAGCTCAACTGCTCCTCTCTAAACATAATACTAGATGAAGTGATATCAAATCTTAATGTTCTTAAACTTGTCGTGAAAATCTGGATTCTTCGAGAGTTTAATACAACTTTGATTGTCACAACAAATCTTAATGAGCCTCAACTGCACACCAAGTAATCCCACCAGCAACTTGGAAAGCCAAAAAGCCTCACAACTAGCCTAACTGGAAGCCATATACTCAGCCTCTATAGAACTCAAAGCCACTGACTTTTGCTTCCAACTCAACCAAGAAACCAATGCTAAGACCTATCCGAAACAACATCCATAAGTACTCTTCATGACACTGACACATCCTACCCAAGATGAATCTGTATAGCCCACCAATCGAACTCCATCCCCTCTTAGATAGTCCACACCATAATCCATTGTACCACAAAGATACCTACGCACATGTTTTTTTCCCACCCAATGCACTCTCTTAGCCTCCACCATGAACTAAATAAGGGTGTTGACATCAAAACAAATATCTGGTTTGGTATTGACCAAATACATCAATGAAAAAATCAACTGAAGATATAAAGTGGAATCAACCAATTGTTACTCAGAAACAAGAATCTTCTTCGAGTTAGTAATCATGGGTGTGGTCATGGTCCTACAATCCTCCATCTATAATATCCTTATAATGTCACAAGCATACTTCCCCTATCCCAGAAAGATGTGTCTAGGATCCTGCCAAACCTCCAATTCCAAAAAATATGCATTGGTCCAATATCATTCATCTCAAACTCTGAAGCAAGGCTCTCCTTGCAACTAGTGATGAGTCTCTCAACCCCTATAATGAACAGATCATCAACATATAGAAAGAGTATGAGAGGATCCTTTCCAACCGCAATGAAGTATAGGCTAGGATCTGCCTCACTCTTCTCAAATCCCAACTACTCCGAGTAGGAATCAATCCTAGAATACCAATATATAAGAGCTTGTTTCAGCCCATATAATGTATTCTTCAGTCTGCATACATGAGACTCTCTCCCATGCACCTCAAATCCCAATGGATTTTCAATATACATCTCCTCCTGTATGAGACCATTCAAAAATGAGATGGATCTTTTAACCCGTTTATGCTGCAATAGAGATCACCAACCTGAATGATGTATATCCAGTAACTGGAGCAAAGGTCTCATCATAGTCAACTCCCTCAACTTACTAGAACCCGCAAGCCACAAAACGATCTTTGTACTTCTCAATGCAGCCATCAACAACATACTTTAGTTTGTAGAGCCACTTGGAAGTCACCACCAACTTCCCCTCAGGTCTAGGAATAATCTACCAAACATCATTCTTCATGATGGAACTGTACTCTTCCATCATGGCATCTCTCCAAACCTGTCTTCCAGTAACCTCCTCAAAAGTGGAAGGTTCAGACTCCCTGATGTTGCTCACCATCACAATTTAGCTGCAAAATATCTCAAGAGGTTTACTCTCACTCACAGTTTGCCCATGATTCCCCACTAAACCATGTGCCTCCCTCAAAGTGTCTTGAAGCCACTTGGGCTTCCTCCTATCTGAAGTAGTGTCCTATGGAACAAACTCTCCCTACTCAACCACATCACCTGAAGATGGTGAACTAGAAGTTGAATCTGGAGAAATCGATCCTAAAACTTGTGGACAAGTAACCTATGATCCTGACATCTATGGCCCTATAACACATGTGGACCAGTCATCAAAGAAATTGGTGTTCCTGAACTCTGTGTCACTCAAATCTACTGTGGACTCACCTAAATCTAAGGTGATGACTTCTCACCCCTCTCAGTCCCTCGTGACTTCCTAAAGGCTCCATCCTCCTCAAATATCACATCCCTTCTCAAAACGTTTTTCCACAAGGAAGGGATGTATATGTAGAAATCCTTTGAAGTCTCACTATACCCAACAAAGATCCCCCTCTCTGTCGTTGGTTCTTGATTTTTCCTCTTCTTATAAGGGACATGTGAATATGTAAGGCACCCAAAAATATTAAAGTGCCTAAGATCATGCCTCTTCCCAGGGAAATCCTCCTCAAGAGTCTTGTCCCCCAATGCTCTATGTGGACTCATGTTCTACAAATAAACTACGGTATAACATGCCTCAACCCAAAAACAAATTGACAGCCCCTGATCATGCAACATGTGTCTCGTATCCCCAACTATGGCCCTATGCTTCCTCTCAACAACCCCATTCTACTGTGCGCTGTAAGGAACAATCAACTCTCTCTTGTTGCCCTCTATTACACAGAAGTCAATAAACTCCTTGGAGGTATACTCACCCCCATTGTCTATCCTCATAACTATGATTTTCCTCCTAGTATGGTTCTCTAGAAGAGCTTTGAACTCTTAGAACTGATTGAAGACCTATCCTTTGGTCTTCATGAAGAAAATCCAAGACTTCCGAGAGAATTCATCAATGAATATGACATATTATAAACAACGAGTCAAATATGCAAAAGACATTGGGCCACATACATCAGAATGAATCAAATCAAGTATACATGTTGCTTTGTTGTCACTTCTTGGAAAAGAAGTCTTGGTGTACTTTCCCAAAGAACACCCCTTTCATAGATCCTGGTGCTTTGTACTGAACTCTGGAACTCCAGTCATATTCTCTCTCAGTATCCTTAGATCCCCATGATGCAAATGGGTGATCCTCCTATGCCATAGCTCACAAAGATCATTGTTGTTGGTAGAATGAAATAATGCACTCACTGGAGAGAACATGAGATTGTATAGCTTCTCATGTCGAGTCCCAATCACTTTGACTGAAGTGATACTGGACCCCTTGAGAAATAGGAGCACTTGTTCATCACTGAACAACACCTCATAACCCCTCTCCTCAATAGCAGAAACTAAAATCAATTTCTTCTTCGGGCTAGGAACATATAGGACCTCTCTCAATAACATAGGAGGTACAAACTCCCTCTAACATGATACTATCCCACTACCAACTGCCTTGACCACCCAGTCATCTCGAAGCACTACCTCAAGATCACCAATCTGTGTAAGATCTGTCAAATTCTCATGAACACATGTCATATGACAGGAGGCACCACTATCAATATACCACACACTGGAATGAGTGGCTCTTGTGGAAAGAAATACCACTAAGGAAAACTCCTTGTCGAACTTGGTGGAGAACTCCTCCACCTCTGCTGAAGTTGTTGTCAACTTCTTCTTCTTATTATGACACTTGTCCTGCATAGTGCCCAAACTTGTGACATCCAAAGCACTTGATTTTTATTATGTCCTTCTTTCCTTCACCCTTCGGTTTTTTTCCTCCCTTACGACCCTTTTTGAATTTCTTCTTGTTGTTGGGAGCAAGAGCCACATTATCCTCATCATGACCTATAGATGAACTTCTATGCACATAACCTCTCCGGGTCTCCTCCTAAACAAAATCATCCCAAAGACATTCCCACTTGGGAAGGTTCTCCCTAGCTATAATGCCCTAAAAAAAAAAAACATCGTTTAGAAACTCCATTCAATGTTGTCCTCACAATTTCACTGTCAGCAATGGCCTCCCCAACAGATCCAAGTTCATCTCTCACCTGTGTCAACCTGGTAAGATATGTGACCACATTTTCAGCCTTGGTCATTTTAATGATTTTCAATTTTTCTCTCAAAATCCTCTTTTGGTTCTCATTTTTTCTCTTGTACAACTTCGTCAAGGACTCCCACAGCTCATAGGAATTTAGTTTCCCTGTCACATGAGGAATCAAATGGTCCTTGATGGCATCAAGGATAATTCTCTTGGCCTTGATACTCTTCTTGGTGTATGCTGCTAGAAGAGTAGCATCTATGGGTACATTCACTCAATTTGTTGTGGAGTTCTCAACAATATCCCATAACTCACTTTCTTGCAAAAAAAAAATCATTCTTTCCTTCCAAGAACCAAATTTTACTACCCCATCAAGTCTGTCCTCAACCCTTAAATCGATAGTCATTGACTCTTTTCTATTGAAAATGAAAAATTCAAACTCTTGTCCCCTTTTTCTGACTTGTTGATATAAATATTCCTTTCTTTAACTCAACTCTGATACCATGTAAAATTTTAGACCCCACCCAGTTTAATGTCTCATTGATTTTTATGAGTGTTTAATGCCCAAACCCAATTTTATGACACCCATAAATACTCAACATGTAAATAAAATTTTAGAATTGAAACATGAGGATTTTGAGCAACATTTAATGTAGAAAACAAAATATATCAGCAACACAATATTCAAAAAATTTTGCATAGGTATTTTTAATCTAACAACGAACCTTGAAAAACCCACAAGGGGAAACCAGTGAGAGAGGGATTTTTATTATTTAGAGCTTCAGAGAAAAATTATTTTACCACAGATTCATGTTTAGAAAATTTACACAAACTTATCTTAGAATTACTTCAGCAAAACTCCTTCAGAACAACCCCAAAATTGCTCCTCGATTTTTGTGTCAGAAATCCGTACAAGTGTATGATTGTCACAACATTAATTTTTTTACGAAATGTATTGAAATCTGTTCCCTTTTTCTGAGTTGGATCTACTAAATATGTAGTAGAATCAACACTTTGAAAATCATGACTTCAACTCGAAAACTATGCCCAAAAAACTGAGCTGTATGGCTCTGGATTTCTGTGCCAAAAACTGTACGGATTGTATGAAAATCTACCCTAAAATTCATGCCAGTAGTTGCCTCAATTTATGTGCAAGTAAAAACTTGTGTGGTATCCTTGGAATGCATGGCAAGATCCTTAGAATTATTTTTGTTGTGCTCCTTGATTTATGTGCATACAAAAGAATGGTATAGCCTCTAAAACTCTATAATGTACAACCTCTAACTCCTGGTATATTGTTACCTCGATTTGCATGCTAGAAATATGACTTGGAATGCGTTCCTTAGTTATGCAAATGGACTCCTTTCTCAAGATCGACCTCCTCTCTTCTTCCTCTCTGAAAAAAAAAGAATAGCAACCCTAAAATGGGTGCACCCTCCTACCCTAGTCGACCTCATGAAGGTAGTTGAAGTGTCTCTTAATTCAACGATGGAGATTGGATTAAATGAGTGGATGAGATTGAGTGTCCATTCACTCACCCCCTCACTTAAGTCATAAAGTCACCTTTGAATTTATCTCTCACAAATTAAATGGCTAGGGTCCACATTACACACTTTCTCACCCCTTAGGCGCCTAGGTGATGAGAAACACTTGCTTAGGTACATTTTTATTATTTTTAACAAAATTGTCATTCCATGTTCCTTTCTTTGTCGATGTGCTCTTTTTCATTCAAATTGTTTCTTTATCTATTCTTGACATTATTCAGTTGTAATTTGTTGTGTCTTTCTTTATCAATATGCTCTTTGTCATTCATATTGTTACTTTGTTTTTTCTTGACATTTTTTAGTTATCATTTATTGTTCCTTTGTTTTTCAATATGATCTTTTTCATTCTCTTTTTTATTCTCTTCAATGGTTGGTTGATGTGCCCTTGTTTGTCAATATTCTCTTTGATATGTTGTTTGTTGATATTTTTTCTTTAGATATTCTTGATGCTCTTCTGTTGGCAGTTGTTGTGTATTTCTTTGTTCTTCAGTTTTGTTCTTTCTTCGATCTTCCTTTTCTTCATGAATCATTTGTTCTAACTTATCTCTTTTTTTTTTTCATTTCTTTTGTCTAATATTTTCATGTGTTTGTCTTCTTACATCTTCAACATGCACATCATCCATTTGGTAATTATGAAGAAACATGGTAACTTGAATTATTGTTCAACAATTGCAATTGTATCCTTGTATGAAACAAAGGAAATATTGAAATCAAGGTATAAATTCAAATAAATTTTTCACGATGGGTTCCTTCTTGAAACTTTCCTTCCCATGACATTTTATTTTTATTTTTTCTCGTCATTTAAATATTATGTGTCATATGTATTTTTGTTTATTTTTATCGTAAATATGAAGGCATACCGTGCACAACATGACTTTGTTATGAAATTTTATTTAACAAAACATCATCAAACTGTGAAATACAACACCATTAAAAACATAAACAAAAAATATTAATAGATTACATTGATATAGAAGCTTGCACACAATTTCAATTTTGAAAAGCACCAAATAAAAGGTTTCAACTTCTTTCTATGCCTCAATCGTGCACAGATCCAATCACTATACACAAACAATTGACCAAACACTAAGTAAGATGCATGCAATGATGCCAAGATAACTACAACCTAAGGGAAAAGAAAAAAAGTAGTTCAAATGCATATTGAATTCACTACTCAAGAATCTTAAGAATCACTACTCATGGACTCGACAAAATTTCCAATATTTTCTCCTCCCTAGGTCGTATCTATCCCAAGCTTCAATCATTAATGTGCTCTTTGGAAACCATTTGGGGATTCTGGCCATTGTTTGTAATTATATTTTAAACTTTTTTTATTTTATAAAAATTGTCCTCAAATTTAGAAGAAATTTTAGATTTTTACCTTTTCAAAAAATTATTTCTATTGACACAGGGTTGAAATTTATAGAATTTTTTAAATGCAACTCTACATACCTCTCGCACACACGTGTTTTTCTTTGATCCAACTGGTAGTTGAAATTTATGGAATTTTGTTTTGCTTTGACACAACTTGTAATTGAAATTTATGGAAAAAAAATTGACAGCTTCCCTTACTTTTATTATCTTTTTACTATTAATTTGTAATTTAACACCAAAACTTATTATTCTTTATCCATCAATTATATATATATATCTTTTGCTCACCTACTTTCAAAATTTACTGTTTCTTAACATCAAATTCTACAAAAATAAAATCTAGGGAATTCTGTTTCTAAGAATTCCATTGGACAAAGGAGAAGAGAACGAAAATTTTCCGAAAAATGTATGACAGATCCGAGTTTTGAAATGAACTTAGAATATCTCTCTACGAGAGGACTCTAAGCGTTTTGTGAAAACAAAAGGAAAGGCTTGAAATAAGGCTTGCAGACGAGACTGAAACATGTATATATTCCTTTAGGGATTACTATAAAGGTTTTTTTCCGTTTTGGAAAAAGCTTCATATTTTACATATAGTCCAAAACTAAAATTTTAAATATAAATTATATATAATTATTCGTCCAAATTTTTTTCTTAAATTATTTCATAGATATTGAGATGGAAATTCACTTTATATGCTTGACCATATTATTGTTTCAATGGTGACTTGTAAATATCATTGTTTAAATTAAATAAATATTACTTATTGTTTTATTTGTATCACTTAATTCTTAATTATCATTTATGTGTAGATGGTGCCAAATAAGTATAGCCATGAGTAATAAGTACAATTATAATGGATATTTCACATGCTAGAAGATTATTAGTATAGCCACAAAATCTAATGAGGCCAGTACACCATCTCACATGAGCATCTGCCAGCGATATGCATTTTGCAGGCCAAGACACTGCAAATTTTAATCCTTCATTTAATTTCTCAAAAAAAAAATATTTTCTCTTTCTCAATATAAAAATGTAGTGACGTTTCTTTAGTGGAATAATTAATGAATTTGCACTTGATACATCATCAAGGAAATCCACCTCCTCCATGATAAGCATGAGATCACAACTATTGGGATTGTTAAGGGTTAAACTATGATAATGTAGAGAGCATTGAAATTTACTGTTAGGCGGGTGTGCAATCACAACTATTAGGAACTGTCAAGGGTTATATTCCGATAATAAAGACATCATACCCAATTTTTCCAAATTGTAAACCGTAGTCGGGAAGGGAAAAGATTTGCATAACAAATGACACGAGATCTGAAGTGAATGTTATATCATTCATATGTCACACTCATGGATAATAGGTATATGTGAGAAAATATTACCTGAAACCCGTGTTCGTTGTTGTGCTAATTTGTTCACTTAGTTACCTGTTGTTCTTCTTCGCAATTTCCTCCGTTTAATCTTCTTGAAGTTGATCAATTATATGTTTGTGTAATATGAAATGGTGCCTGTAATTTTTTTAATTAATCGAAGTTTATTTTTTTTAATTGAATCAATTTTTTTTTTTTTTAAATGTAGTGTTATCTAACATATGTAATTTTTTTAATAGATTATAAAAACGATATAAAAATATATATTTTTTACTTTATTAAAATATTTAAAGAAAATGTAGCAATGGGGTAAAGTGTAAAGTCTTAATATTGGTTCATTGCCTCTTAATTGGGACATATTATATTAGTAATGTTATTTTATTTATGTCAGCTTTAGGCCATTAGTTGTAATTATGCCTCCTAGTCTCCTATATATACCAATGAGACATTTTCATTTTGAATCATCTTGTACTTGAACATTTAAGTGGGGCAAAATGAGGTTGCCCCCTCGAAGAGGCTTATTATCTGAAATTATCTCTTTTTCAAGGCGTTGAGTACTTTTTCTGAGGATTTTCTATGCTATATTGATATTTGGTTCTTAACATATGGTATCAGAGCTCAAGGTCTTGGGGTTTCGCTGCTACATCTGAGACACCTTGGCATTTTCTCTATAACGTTTTTTATACAACGTTTCAGAAGGAACGGCTTGGAGGATATTTAGTAGACGGATCAAGGTACGTTGTTTTCAAAACTCAACTCCTAAGTCATTATACTTTCGGAGATACAACCTCTACAAGATAGGGTTATGGAATCATCTTGAACTGAGTCATTGTGGAATTTTCGCTATAAAACTTTTTTTGTAATGTTTTAGACCCTGATATCTGGAGGCTATTCACATAAATTAGTAAGGTATCTGTGCTAAAAATTTCAGCTTCTGGGTCATCTTAAATTTGTAGATACACCCTATGTAAGATAGGGTATCTCACTAGTCCTATTGACTAGTCTCAAGAAGGTGTTCCAGGTAAAACAATCATAATTTCTTCCTAGACTATCCAAATTGTGTGGGTCTGGTTTCATTGGATCGTGGACAGTCTGTAGTATTTCTGGTTCGAGTTTCAGAATTTTATATCAATTATTTTGTGTGGGGCACACTATACAAGTGAGATCTCCTCAAAAGGCCAAAAATCAGCAAGTTGTGGGGAAGTTACCGTAAATTCCACTTGGCACATCCAATTTTTATCAGACCTGTGGCATTGCAGAGAAGAAATATCAGAGAAATACATAAAAGAAAATTTCATACCTAGAAGGGCCGAAACTTGGGAGATATAACAAAAAAAATATTGTCTAGTAGAACCACCTCAAAATCAAGGTTCAAAAGTGATACTTGGCCAACATGCCACCCAAAAAGGGAACTTCTACACCAAATAAGCCTCCAGAAAATCCTACTTGGACTCTTGATTAAAGTGAAGAAATGTGTAGGGACATGAATGAACTACAAAATAAGATGGATTCAATGGAAGCTAAGTTGGATATTAAGATGGATTCAATGGAAGCTAAGTTGGATACTAAGATAGATGGTTTAAAAGGGGAGATCATGGAAGTATTGAAAAATTTCGTAATAGAGAAGAC
>ML782298.1:419923-448878 GCA_009831015.1 Picea engelmannii
CTAAAATAAGGAAAGTGGGGCCAAGTGACCTAGAAGATGTTTTTAAGGAAGCTACTTGGAGAGTATAAATAAGAGGCAAGGCTCTCTCATTTTAATCACACTTGAGAATATTGAATATCTATATGTTTCGGAGGTAACCAAGGTATATAAGCCAAAATTATGAGGAAAGGTGAAGAAAAGAAGGCCAAAATGCAAGGAAGGATAAATTATTTTGATGGTGTTTTCTAAGGTATGTTATTTACAGGTCATCTCACCATTTTCGCTATAACTTTTTTTCTATAATGATTCAGACCATGAAATTGTTATTCCATTGAGAAAACATATCCAAGTATTGGTGGTAAACAATTAGACTTGTGGGTCATTGTATTTTTGGAGATACACTCTGTGGAAAATAGGGTTTGTGGCTAGTCCCGAAACTAGTCAAAAACATGTGTTTCGGGTAAAAACACCATAACTTCTTCATAACAGATCCAAATTCAGTGAAACAAAATGTGTTGGTTAGGGTACATTCTATAGTATTCTTTGTAACATTTTCATATCATTTAAAAAAATATGCCGTGCGGCGCACTCTCTACAAGGTCGCTCTCTATAATAAGCCAGAATTCAACAAGGTATGCCATTTTTTCTATAACTCCTTTTCTGAGAGGTTCTAAGTAGTGAAACTTGGAGGAATTTCATAAAACACAATAAATAACATTTTATATCAGTTTCATATTTTTATTCATTACAGGTACAAAGTTATGATTATTTCAAGTTGGGGTTGTTGACTAATCGAAAACTAGTCATGGTTGAGACAAGGAGTTGATGAGTTGGCACATACATGAGGTGTATAGTTGATGATGTTGGTACATATTGATGAGTCATTTTTTATGAGTATTTGACACATGATTGGTATATACTTGGTACATGGTTGGATGCACTTGTTTATGGTACAGGTTGATTACAGGTTGTTTGGCACATGTTGGTGCATGGTTGATGCACTTCTTTATGTTGATAGATTGATATCTGTTGAGGATTGTTGCCTCATCTTAGTTGGTGCTGAGAATGTAAGATGATTCTTGCATATAGAACTGGTTCTCTTGTAGAGTTGTACTCTATTCAGTGGTTGCTGAAAAACCCCCGGATTGAAGCCCATAATAAAAATAAAAAATGTACATACATCTTGTGTTCTTTGTGTTCCTTGTGGAGATGATTTGTTGATGATATGTTGTTGATATATGTTTCTCATGATATGTATTCACATATAACTGATTATAAATGAAAACAATGAGTAATGATAAAATGTTGAATGTTAACTAAGGAGTTTTTGTGTAAGAGGGAAGTTTTGGGAAAAATATCCCCATACTCATTCACCCCACCCTATAAGTGTGGTAGGTGTGTCCAACATCTCTCGATTGTTTTTTTCAGTGCATGGCCTCGACGAGGTCCAAGTATATAAAGTTGGGTCTCGATCTTGTCTCTCTTGAAGTCAATCTCTCTTGCACACTCAAGAAACCCTCCATGGAAGAAGAAAATAAAAATGGTGTAGCAGACGATTCTATCAATCTGTTGCTTGAGCAAGCTCTCACATGACAGAGGGATGAAATGATGGAGAATTTTTCCCACATCCTTCAATGCCTACCAATAGAAATAAGTGCATCTTCATCAAACAAGCACTTTGGAATCACCTCTCCTTTCAAGGTACAGGTTAATTTTGATATTCCCGTATTTGAAGGTCAGATAAATGCAGATGCCCTAGACAAATGGTTAAATCCGTTAGAATGTTATTTATTTGTTCATACTTTTTCCGAGAGGGAAAATATCACCTTCGCACTCCTTAAATATCTCCCCCATGTCAAACATTGGTGGGAAACTTACTGGGAACAAAGTTCCACAGAGGAGTCTAGAATATATGGGGCCGAGCCCACTTGGGATTTTTTTATGGATGCAGTAAAGGAACAATATTAACCTATTGGAAACTATGGAGACCAACACATGAGACAGACCACACTGCGACAAGAGAGGGGCCAAGCAGTTCCGAAGTTCATCAATACCTTCCATACCTTGTGCACCAAGCTGGGTATCAAAGACTTCGAACGAAATTTGGTTCTAAAATAATGTGGGGCTCTACAAAAATACATCCAAATTGAAATGGAATTTCTGGACATCTCATCACTTGGTGCTACTTATCGATATGTTGTTAAAATCGAGAATAAATTTAAGCACCAGAACAAACGAGAGTTCGGGACTTCAAATCTGCAACAACCAAAGTATGACAAAGACAACCCTAAGAAACAGTCTCCTAAAAACTAGTCCAAGCCATTGGAAATAAAGGGTCACGGGAAGACAAAGAAGGACACCGGAAAATGTTGCGATTTCCACAAAATCCCTTGGCACAACACCGATGAATGTCTCTCAAAACATTAATTGGTGGCCAATATCAAAGAAAAGAAGTCGAACCTTGATTCAGAATATGATTCTAAAAACACTGGTAAAGGATAGATCATTGATGCAGACGCCACTGCTATTGTCTCGACCACAACAATTCAACCAGAAGAACCAACAGATCCTGAAGAGGGGGACTACCTTTTTCATTCAAATATGTGGGTGAAGGGCATCCCACTACATTTTATTTTTGATAGAAAAATGCATAAGAACCTCATCTCAGCAGAGGTCATCAAACAGTTGGGATTGTCGACAACACCACACCCACAACCATACAACATCGGGTGGCTTTTCCAAGGAAGAGATATTTGTGTTAGCCAATAGTGTCGATTGTCATATGACATCCAACCCTTCAAGGATGAGGTATTATGTGATGCTTCCCCACTGGATGTTTGTGATGTTCTCTTGGGCCAACCATATATGTGGAGACGCCATGTTGTTTATGAGTCTCGACCTCCTAGTGCCATTGTTTCTCTAGGGGGTCATCTCTACAAAATACAAGAGGTAGTTCAGATTATTGTTCCACCTAAATAGTGTTGCAAGGTAGTATCTCATAATGCAAAATTCAGCTTCTTCACGATCTGTTCAAAAGGGGACCAGAAGGACACTACAACCACTACAGCCTCGCCCCAAGCACCTTTTATCCAACACAAGTAGGTCGAGAAGGTTGCAGCAAAGCACACAAATTCCTTCTGCACACCATCCTCTCGTGTAGCTCGACTTGTTGAACAACCTCATCCTCAACAGGTTCATGACAGACTTCCACAAATTGAGCAACGTGACGTCTCCAGCATGGCAAGCATCTCACCAAGATTCAGATTCAACAAACATTTTTTCCTCTACCCCGGGCACTCAATGAAATGGATACTGTTTCTTCCTAAGGAGGTAGGATTTATCTAGGTGGATATCGGTGGCCACCCACCTTTTCCAACTGGCTCAAACCATTTTTCTAGCAATTTTGGTAATTTACTATTTTTAGCAGTTTTTAACTTTTGGGGCCATTTTGAGGCCCTAAATGACGTTTTTGGGAAAATGGGGAGAAATATGGAAGTTCCTTCAATGTTTTCTCCAAAATGAATCTCTTCGACGATACCTTTCCAATGAGCTATCATGCGCCTAAAACAAAGATTGTATGCAAAAGTTACGTCCCCGAGAAGTTGATGTACTAACTTACCCAAACGGGGCCCACGTGAATTTTGGCGCTTCATCTCCTAGGGTTAGGTTTTTTAATGTCTAGGGTTTTTGGAATTCTTGTTTATTGTAAAAAGGCCTTCAAAGCCTCAATGTAGTCATCTTCTTGCAAATGGGAGTAGCTGTCACATCTCTTCTCAGAGATAAGCTGCCACCATTCTAATGAGTCTTTCAATCTATATTTTTACAGTCTGTGTACATTTCTTTCATTAATAGAAATCGTGTATTATTGTATCTCTGTGTTTATAGTTGCATCTCTGATACATTTCTGAACTATATTATTGGATATCTGTGATATCTCTGTGCATTTCTTTATTATATCTCCGCTCTCTTTTCATGCCGAAAATAATCCAAATCAGAAGTGCTCCATGTACCTACAACACTTTTACTTGAACATCAAGTACAAGAAGGAAAACACCAACCATGTTGCATATTTCCTCATTCAACCCTCAATTGTGGCACTAACCTAAATTATTAACTCATGTGGGCATGAGACCTCTAGCTGGCCACAATTATACAACAATGATTCTAACTTTGTTGTTGCCTATCAGAAATTGAGTGCAATAACATCAATTTCATACTTTCATCTCCAAGATGAATTTCTATGCCATCTGATCTAGGTGGATATTAATGGCCACCCACCTATTTCACTAATTCAGAATGATCTGAAATATTGGCAATTTTTCTACATTTGTTCAAGTCCCAAACTTCCACGGTTGTTTAGTGGCCCTAAAGGACGTTTGTTTGGCATGGAATCACCTAAATTGTAGAAAAAGGAAAATTCTAGGAAGAATAGAATGTGTACTTCTCAAATATACCTTTCTGATGAGCTAAGGAGCAACCTAAAGGGATATTGTATGCAAAATTTTCACCCGAGGGAAGTTGACATAACAACTAACCACAATGGGGCCCACAAACCTTTTGGTGTTTCATCTTTTTGGGTTAGAGTTTTATATGTTAGGGTTTTCTCATTGATTATTTATGTTAAAATTCCTTTTCTATCTCTTTGTAATCAATTTCATACAAATGATCATAGATGGAACATATCTCTCTTCAAAGACAAGCTATCACCATTTTATCTATATTATGTGCTTTGAATTTTACAATATTTTGTATTCCAAACAATAGTTAACAGAATTCGAGTTTAACTATATTACTTTGTTTCATTGAATACGTCTATTTGTTTCCTTTTTAAATATCCACTTGCATGTCATTCTCAATATAATCTAGATCACTTACTATGGATCAACGAAAGCTTTCTATTTTCTCTATATCTCATAATCTTCATTCATAAGATATGTTTTGTATCCCCCAATTAATTCACATGAAATTATGCTAAAGGATAAGACTTGAAATCATAAATCACATCGTTAATATTACCAAATAATAGCAAATCATCTACATATAGAGTGATAACAAGCAAATAACCACCATCATGTTTGTAAAAAAATTAGTGATGTCATTTGGATATCATAAATCGCAATTCCAGCACAAAATAATCAAACTTTTGGTATCACATTTATAGGATACTTTTTAATACCATATAAGGACATTTTTTAATTTGATAACGAGTGAATCTACCTTTTTCAACACAATTGTTTTATTGCATCATACAAATTTCCTACTTCAAATCGCCATTTAGGATTTTTTTTTTCTATCCATATATTTTTTCTCCAAATGAAATATTGTTTCTACAAATAATAAGAGTCTCATTGATGTTAACTTAGAAATTAGGGAAAAAATATCACTAGAGTCTATCAACCCAACCTTGGAATATACTATTGCAATGAACCTTTCTTTCATTTTTCAACATTGCCATATAAATCGATCTTCTTTTTGAATAACCATTTACATCGAATGGGTTTCCATCCATCAAGTAACAATAAAAAGTCCCATGTATCATTTTTTCTAAGTGCAACCATTTCCTTATCCATGGTCAATATCCACGACTCGTTATCTTCCATATCCATTGCCTCTTTCTAGTTATAGGCTCAGTGGTGTTAGCAAATAAAGAAAATATACATACAAAATTAGATAGACTATACGTGTACCAATTTTATTTCCTTCAATTTCTAGTGAACATCCTTAAATTTTGAGGTGGGTTTCCTTCCTCCTCTTTCAAGCTCTCTAAATCCCCCTTATTATTAGATCCATCATGAACTTGTTACATTCATTATTTGCTTCATATTTCTTAGTCTTAGGTGGTAGTTGAACCATTGTGTGATATGGCTTAACTTATTTTAAAATAAAATTCCTTCTATAAAAGACATTTTTAGCCATGGGATCCCAAATTTTATACCCTTTCACCTTGATTACATGGCTATTGAATGTATATTTCATACCCTTGTTATACAACTTTGGTCATTTCTCCATAGGCATGTGAGCTTAATCCTCACAACCAAAAACATAAATATGTTGAATTCATAGCCTCTTTCCCATCTAACCTCCATAGGACTCTTATCCACAAGATCTAATGTGGGATACTAGTTAATCAAGTAACATGAAGTGGAAACCCCTTTTTCCTAGAAATGCTTCTCTAAGCCCACTTCACTTATAATACTCCTAGATCTCTCCATCAATGTTATGTTAATGCATTATGCAATTCCATTTTGCAGAGGGGTATATGGATTTTTATTATGTTTTTCAATGCCATTCTCCTTACAAAACTTATTAAATTATACAGAACAAAACTCACCACCATTATCAGTCCTCAACATATTAATCTTCCTACTAATCTAATTTTAACGATATTACACCCTTTATTAGATAAAACAAAATGAACACTCACATAGTTAAGTGTTCTTACTAATAGTAGGTTTTGTTCCATACCCAAAATATGTAAAACTCCACTAATCTCCTTTAATATACCACTAGGGAATTTGATGCAAGAGCATTTGGATGTAGATCTTAAGATTGACCTCATTGGTCACAAACATTTACCAAGGGAGTTGGTTCCCTAATTTATTTTATTATATTTGTAATAATTATGAAATGTCTCTAGAACACATTTTTCATTGAGTTTTTTGATTAAATATCGAGTTTTTTGTCATAGGTGTTAAGTCTGTTGCTAAATATTAGGAACATATATCTACTTTAGCAATTTGTTAAGATAGCTCAAGATTCATTTATTTGTGAGATATATGATGAATTGAGATATATTTAATGCTTCATAGGAGACAGATTTTAGTGAGTGTGTGAGAATGAATATGTAAAAGTGTGTATCTCATAGGTCCAAAATACCAAGAAGGAAAGAGCTTTCATGTGTAAATTTACTCCATTGATAAAAAGAAATAACACATCATGGGGTGTTTTTTCACTATGTGTTTACATTTTGTTGTGATATGTGTTTTCATTTTGTTGTGATATGTGTTTAAATTGTAAAACTATATGTATAAGCTATCTTCGCAGAGTGGCGAATTTATGTGATTGCAAGAAGATCATGTGTAGTTAATTTCAACAAGTTCTAAAATTTTGTTTAAAAGAATGTTTCTTGAGTATTTGTCTGTGCAGGAACAAACAATCATTATTGGCATAGTGGAACACCCCATAAATATTTGCAGCACGTTTTTATTATTGAAAGATTCCATGTGCAGAGTAACGTGTGACACAAATGCATTGTTTGTTGAATTTCATGCAAAATTATGTGTGAAACATTTCTTCAACATTGTTCATTGATGCTTTAATGCAAAGGTATATCCACGTAGTGGTAATTCTTTGCACAGATTTATCTATGAGAGAGAAATTCAACACTATATAAAAAGATAACTTTGAGTGCATGTTCGTGTTGATTTGAGGCCATACAATCAATCGAATATTGACTGCAACATAGCGTTAAAATATCTATGATTGTGGGTTCAAGTTGGTGGAAATTTGGCATCATTTTTGGTATTAGAGAAGTATTATATCTAATAAATCATGACACCCAAGTGAGGAGCAAGCGATAGGAATGTGGTAAGTAATAGTTTACACTATGAGCTAAGGCGCATCCATGCAAGTATGGAGACCATGGAAACATCTCACAGGAGATAACCTTACATAGGAGATGTCTGTTAGAGTGAAGATACAAGATCTGACAAGGAAACAAAATGAGCTCTAGGAGGAGAAACAATAGAGGAACAACTAGTAAGAATGGTCACAAGAGTTGGATCCAGGCCTAAGATGGAAGTGCCCATGTACAAAGGTAATTTCAATGTTGATGAATTACATGTGTGGATAAATTACATAGACAAATATTTTGGTTATGAAGAGATATAAGAGGAGAAGAAGGTGAAGCATGTAGTGACTAGGCTAAAGGGAAATATAACTATATGGTGGGATGCGTTGCGGGCATAAAGAAGGAGAAAAGGAAAAGATAAGCTGAGGAGTTGGGACAGAATGGTGGCCATATTTAAATATAAGTTCATGCCTAAGGATGATCAATTGAATTTTTTTATACAATTAAAAAACCTTATACATAAAACTACAACAGTAAATGAATACACAGAGGAATTCTATAGGTTAAAAATTAGAGTTGGTCAGATTGAGGAAGATAGTGAGAAGGTTGCTAAATACATAAATGGTTTGAGGTATGAAATTTAAGATGAAAACAATCTTTTTTCCTGAGGAACTGTTTGATCTAGATTTATTTTTGGAATGAAATGAAAGCAGAGAAATTACAATTAAATACTCATGAAAATTGCCAGACACAGAGAAATAAAACAATACTTGATTTCTATTAATGAAATAATTGTAAAGAGATTGTAAAAATACAGAGTCCAAGACTCGCTAGAATGGTGGAAAATTTATCTCTAAGAAGATATGTGATGACTATGCTCGTTCACAAGAACATGATTACAATGAAGCTCTAAAGGCATTTTTATGATAAACAAGGATGCCAAAACCCTAGACATAAAAAAAAATAACCCTAGGAGACGAAACGCCAAAAGTCATGTGGGCATCTTTTGGGCAAGTTATTACATTAACTTCGTGAGGTCATAACTTTTTCATACGATATTTGTTTTAGGTCCATGATAGCCCGTCGAAAAGGTATTTTCAATAACTATGCATTACAGTGTCAAACTCTGAATCCATCTATAATTTGACTGTGGCGAGCCAAAAAAGCACAGTTTAGAGCCCCAAAATGACCATGGATGTACAACAAGATGTGATGACATGAAAACATACAAAATAACCTAGTTGGATAAGGTGGGAGGCCACCAATATCCACGTGGAATATGTGCAGAGCTTTAGACAACCCCGAAAGTGTTTAATCCATAATTACAAAGAAGTACAGAAGAACGTGTTGCACTAAAAACTGACAAGAGGAGCCAATTGGAACAGGTGGGTGGCCACCAATATCCACCTAGATCAATCTTCCCCCCTTAGGAAGCAATGGTCTCCATTGTGTTGAGTGCGTAGGGAAGAGGGGAAATCATTTTTTGGATCTGAAGCTTGGTTAGTTGCATGCCTTGTTGGAGAATTTGGCTTGTGGAAGGTTGTCAGAAACCTATTGCTGGATGGGTTGAATTTTTTCCACCAACATGTTGTCTCTGGGTTGGATGGGGCATTGTGTAGGCACCATTGTAGATGAAGAAAAAATATCTTCTGTCTCTTTGACAATATGTTTTTGCTGCATAGAAGGTGTTTAGGCTGCAATGGTTGTAGTGGTCTTATGTTCATCCTTTGAACATACTATGAAGAGGATGAATTTTGTAGTATGAGATATTACCTTGCGGTGTTGTTTTGGTGGATCAATATTCGGAGCTACCTCTGGTGTCCTGTATAGTTGACCTCCTAGAGTAATAATGACACTACGGGGTCTATACGTATAGATAGAATGAGGTTTCCACAGACATGGTTGGCCCAAAACAACATCGCAGACATCGAGAGGGGAAATATAACACACTACCTCATCCTTGAAGGGATGGATTCCATAGGACAGATGACAATGTTGTCTGACATGAATATCTCATTCGTGGTGAAGCCACCCGATGTTATATGGCTGTGGGTGTGGTGTTGTCGACAACCACAACTATTTGGTGACCTTCGCTGAGATGAGGTTATTCTGGATACTATTATCAACAATGAAATGTAATGGGGTCCCCTTCACCCACATCTTTGAGTGGAAGAGGCACTCCCCCTCTTCTTGTTCTTCTAGCTGAATTATTGTGGTCATGACAGTAGGAACGGGGTTTGCATCGATGATCTATCTATTTTAAATATTTTATGGGTTGGATTTTGAATCAAGGTTGGGATCTGTCTTTGACCTCAGCCACCAATCACTATTTTAAGTGATATTCATTGGTGTTGTTCTAGGGGATTTTATGGAAGTCACACCACTTCCCAATTTCATTCTTGATATTTACTTTACCCTTTTTGTCCTGTGTCTTGGAATGGTTGTCTAGAGGTTGCTGGTTAGGGATGTCTTTATCGTGCTTTGGTTCTTGCATATTTTCATACCCGAATTCCCATTTGTTCTGGTGCCTAAATTTCTACTCAATTTTGATAGCATATCGATAGGCAACTCTCAATGATGAGATGTTTAGGAAATCCATTTTGGTTTGGATGTACTTATGTAGATCCCCACGGTATTTCAGAACCAGACGTTGCTCATAGTCTTTGATACCCATCTTGGTGCGCAAGGTATGGAAATTATTTGTGAACTCCGACACTGTTTGTCTCTTCTCTTGCCACAGTGTGGTCCTTATCATGTACCAGTCTTCATAGTTATCAACATGATAGTACTATTCTTTGACCGCATCCACAAAAAAATCCTAAGTGGGCTCAACCACATATATTCCATATTCCTCCGTGGAACTGTGCTCCTAGTAAGTTTATCACCAATGTTTGACATGGGGGAGAGCCTTTAGGAGTGCGAAGGTGATATTTTGCCTGTTGGGAAAATTTTGAACATTGAAATAACCTTCTAATAGATTTAACCATTTTTCTAGCGCTTCTGCATCTATATTGTAATGTCCCCACTTTGGGACATCATCACAGTGTAGAGATTTATGATGACCAGAGTAGCCAGATGGATGCTATAGTGAGTACAGGGGTATTTGAGAGGCATTGTTGGGTCCAACTTTCATTGATCATCATATTCCATCATTATGATCTATTTTGCACAGGTTTGCTTTGGTTTCGTTGCATTCTGACGATTTCCATGATTTTGACTATTTTGAGCCATAAGTTAATGGAATTCACTAAAGAGGTCATTTTGGGCACATTACTTGGAGGAACCTCTCAGTGTAATAGCTCATTGGAATCGGGAGGGGAAACACTACAGGATGAGATGGCTAGAAGTGACTTTCAGTGGCCAGGCAAGCCACAAGGAGAGATAAGGAGCTTTTCGAAGGTAAAAAGGTTAATTAATTAATTAAAGTGATTTAATTAATTAATTAAATATTAATAAAATGAAAGTCACTTTGGAGGGACAAGGTGAGCCAAAAGTATAAAGGAAAGGCAAGGGCCTCTTCTCATTCATTCATGTATGCTTATCTTTTGATTTCTGGCTTCTAGCTAGTGAGCCCAACATTGGGGGTTTTGAGGGTTTTGACTTAACAAACCCTAGAGGATGATTCGATGGTGAAAGATTCCACCTAGCTTGTCCCAAGATTGGTCCCAGAGATGCAATACTCTCCCACACCATTCTATTTCTATATATACTCAGTTGCAGGGGGATTCTACATCAGTTTCATGTGCAGATAGAGAGAGGGCGCACCAGTTGAGAGTTTCCAACAAGAGGGGCACACCATCCTTGGATAGAGATTTGTTGTAGGAGATTGGCAGGGTCTTTGGAGATTCTGTCACTTGGGTTCTTCTTGCAGGGTCTTCACCATCATTCCTAGTTCTTTCTGAGAGAGTTTCATGGTTCAGATTATTTCTTAGAGCAGTGGGACGAATTGAAGAGAAGGAGGGAATTTCTGAGATTCAGATCTAGTCAGTTTGGAGGAGTTATACTTCAAATCTGACCCTGAGACTTCACCTAGTGACTTGCAGTGTCCCGATCTATATTTCTAGAGAGTTTCATAGCATTTGGAGGCTTCCTTCAACAAGGCCAAATTATCTAGGGCTTTAGTCATCCAGTGGGGTGCACCATTCAATGGGGGATTTCAGATCTAAAATGATTGAGAGGGATCTTGGAGATTCGGGCACCTGGGTTATTCTTACCATCACCCGATATACTATTTGACACCTTTCATGAGATGATTGGACATATTTGGTAGTAGGGCCGAAATATTGAGGAGCTTCAGTACTGCAGCAGGACGTGGCATCTTCCAGCTTGAGGGGTTTGGAACTTGGCATTGGTCTTCATCTTATATCCAGCCTTTGGAGGCTTATTTTGTATTGTCAGGAGCATTTTGTGGTAGCTCATACTTATTATTCATTCTCCATCTTCTTGGCCATCTGTTGAGCATTCCAGATCGACATCTTCATTGTAGCAAGTTCTTCTATCTTATGAATAAAAGAAGATTTGAGATGTTTTGTCTTGTCTATCATATTGCATATGGTTGAGGTATGCTCCATGGTTATCTATTTCTGTTATTTTCTACATAAACACATATAAACACCTCTAAACAAATAGATCAACAAACTGTTTGACGAAATACCACAACCAGAAAAAGGTTTTAAAAAGACACCAAAACCGTGATGATCCTTGCATAATGGCTTGGGATCATTACATATATAACCTTCAAATATGGGGATATCAAAATTAACTTGTACCTTGAAGGGAGAGGTTCCTCCAAAATTGTCGCTTGATGAAGATGTGCCTGTTGCTATCGGAGGGCATTCAGTAATGTGTGACAAAATCTCCATCATGTCGTCCCTTTGTTGCACAAGAGCTTGCTCAAGCAACATGTTACAAAATCTTCTTCTCTGTCGTCTTTCTTTTCTACTGCCATCGAGGTTTTCTTGGGCATGGGAGATTTATTTTCCTCAAGAGAGACAAAATTGAGACCCAACTGGCTATACTCGGACCTCATCGGGGACATGCACTGAAACAAAATCAAGAGAAACCTACTCTAATACCACTGATCCAGATTTATTTTTGGAACGAAATGAAAGAATATAAATTACAATGAAATACTCATGAAAATTTCCAGACATAGAGAAATACAACAATACTTGATTTCTATTAATGAAAGAATTGTAAAGAGACTGTAAAAATATAGAGTGCAAGACTCGCTATAATGGTGGCAAATTTATCTCTGAAAAGAAATGTCATGAATATAATCGTTCACAAGAATATGATTACAATGAGGCTCTGAAGGACTTTTTATGATAAACAGGGATTCCAAAATGCTAGACATCCCAAAACCTAACCCTAGGAGATGAAATGCCAAAATTCATGTGGGCCCCGTTTTGGTAAGTTAGTACATTAACTTCCTGGGGTTGTAACTTTTTCATACAATATCCTTTTTAGGTGTGTGATAGCTTGTTGGAAAGTTATTTTTGAGAACTACGCATTACATCATCAAACTTAGAATTCCTCTATAGTTTGATTGTGGTGATCCAAAAAAACATTGTTTAGGGACCCAAACCAACCCTAGAAGTACAACAATATGTGGTGACATGAAAACATATAAAATAAGCAAGTTGGATTAGGTGGGATTCCATCGGTATCCACCTGGAATATGTGTAGGGATTTAGACATCCCCAGAAGTGTAGAAACCATAATTACAAAGAAGTGTATAAGAACGTGTTGCACTAAAAATGAACAAGATGAGACAATTGGACCTGGTGGGTGGACACCAATATGCACCTGGATCATTGTTGAATATTAATATCAAGAAAATTTTAAGAAGATAAGTTGGCCAGAAAGAAGAGCCAAAGAAACAAAGGAAGGAGTCCAACAAGAGGAAAATGACAATATAACAGAGGAAAATTTGAACCTTCAAAAGAAGAGGTAGGAAGTTCAATAAATCAATCACCAAGAAGAGGAGAATCAAGAGGCATGATATTTTTCTTGAGAGGATGAGGAAGAGGAAGAGAAATGAGATGTTATACATGTGGTAAAATAAGACACATGTCATGGTAGTTTCCATAGAACAAGGAAGCAAATCATAGGAATGCACATGTTGTAGAAACAAAGGACAAAGATGCGAAGGTAGTCACATAAGAAAAATTTCTTGAGGTATGGCAATCATTGTTTCTGAAAAGAGTTCTAATCAAATCATAGAAGGAAGTGAAATAACCATCCCATAGTAAAATTATATTCAACACTGTATCCAAGTCAGGACGTAAGTATTGCAAAGTTATTAATAGTGGTAGCAAAGATGATTTTGTTTCCATTGAAATAGTAGAGAAGTTGGGACTAAAAAGGACACTGCATCCTACTCCCTATAAAGTGTCCCAGTTGAAAAAAGGACATCAGGTTTTGGTGAATGAATAGTGTATCGTGGAAATTCAAATTGGCAACTATAAGGATGAAATATGATGTGAGATAATTCCTATGGATGTTTTGCGTGATTTTTTTGGAAGACCATGGTAGTATGGTAGAAAAGTCATTCATGATAGTAGGAGGAACACTTACTCTCTAGAAAATGATGGACACATGCATGTGTTGTTTCCTTCATAGGATAAAGGAGCCAAAGAAGAAGCTATTCCAATTGTACTATTGATAAGTGGGAATGAGCTGCTGCAAGAGGTCAAGAAGAGAGAGCAGGTACATTTTTCTTTAATTGGTAATGTAAAGGTAATAATCACTACTACAAATCTAGATGATTTACCTACACAAGTTAAAGATATGTTGAATGAGTTTGTTGATATTATAGTTGATGATTTGCTAAATTAATTACCCCTTATAACGATTATTAACCATCATATTGAATTCATTCCAGTAGCAAGTTTTCCTAATAAAGCATCCTAGAGAATGACCCCACAAGACAATCAAGCTATTAAAAGACATGTATAGGAGTTTTTAGATAAAGGTTTGGTGAAGGAGAGTTTGAGTCCATGTGTTGTAACAACAATAATTATCCGAAATAAGGATGGAGGATGGAGCATGTGCACTAACTCCAAAGTAATCAACAAAATCACCAAAAGGTACATATTTCCATTTCCTTGTGTAGATGATTTGATGGATTGTTTGAGTGGTTCAAAGTATTTTTCAAATATTGATTTAAAGAGTGGATACCATCAAATTAGAATTAGAGAAGGGGATGAATGGAAAACTACTTTCAAGACTAATAGTGGATTGTATGAATGGTTTGCGATGCCTTTTGGTATCACAAATGCTTCTAGTACATTTACAAGGTTAATGAATGAAATTTTGAAGGAATTTATTGGAAATTTTGTGATAGTCTATATATATGACATCTTGATCTATATTCAGACAAAATAGGAACTTTTAACGCATCTCAAGATGTTTTTTAGAACCCTACAAAAGGAAAAATTGCTGATAAATTTGAATAAATGTAGTTTTATGAAGAGGGAGTTATTATATTTGGGGTTTGTAGTATCTGAAGAAGGTTTGAGGATGGGCCCAGAAAAGATTCAAGCAATTGTGAATCGGTCAACCCCAAGAAATGTGTTTGAGCTAAGAAGTTTCCATGGAAGCACAAATTTTTATAGAAAGGTCATTAGAACTTTCAGTTAGATATGTCCACCTATTGTAGAATATATCAAAGAAAGCAAACAACTATTTAGGTGGACTATATCAACTGATAGGAATTTTAAACTATTGAAGAAAAAGATTATTGAAAATCATGTGTTATGTTTTTCAATCTTTGATATATTCTTCCGAGTTGAGACTAATGCTAGTGGGACTATAATAGGAGTTGTCTTGAGTTAGGAGAAAATACCAATTCAATATTGTAGTGTGAAATTAAATGAGGAAAAAAAAAATATTCCTCTTAGACAAGGAATTTTATGCAATTGTTCAAGAAATTAAGAAGTGGAGGCATTACCTCATGCCCAAGGAATTCGTTCTGTATAATGACAATCATTCATTACAATTTATAAATAGTCAACAAAAATTGAATCAAATACATGCCAAGTGGGTTGAATTTCTGCAGAATTTTACTTTTGTGATTAAACACAAAAGTGGTAAGACTAATAAGGTTGTTTATTCTTGGAGTATAATTAATTTGATTTTGTAGGAATTTCAATTCAACACTTTAGGCTTTGATGGTTTAAAATAAATGTATAAAGATGTGCATATTTCAAGGACGCCTATGCAACTTGTGAAAATCCATTTTCTGGTAACAAAATTCAATGGTTGGACTATATGCTACATGAAGAATATTGTTCAACAACAGTAAATTGTGCATACCAAAGTGTTCAATGAGGGAAAATATGATCAAATAAAGATAAAGTGGAGTACTTTCAGGACATTTTTTACAAGATAGAACCTTTGCTCAGGTGAATTATTTTTATTATTGTCTAGGTATGCAAAACTAGGTGAATAAGTGCATAATTCATCAGTATGATAAAGGGAGATGTCAGAATAGAGGGTTTTATCAACCACTACCCATTCCAAGCAAGCCATGGGATGAAATGAGTACGGATTTTGTGTTGGGATTGCCAAGAACGCATAGAGTTAATGATTTAATCTATCCTATGGTTGATAGATTTTAAAAAATGGCTCATTTCATTAGTTGTACAAAAATTAGTGATGGGACAAATGTTTCAAATTTGTTCTTTAGAGAGGTTGTAAGGTTCCATGGTTTACCCAAAAGTATAGTTTATGACAGATACACTATATTCGTGGGACAAATTTGGAGAACCTTATAGAAAAATATTGGTACTAATATCAGTTTATCTCAGCTTATCATCCACAGACTAATGGAGAGTTTGAGGTAGTAAATATAAGTCTGGGAAATATTTTGAGAAGCCTTATGACTGAGAACCCTAAGAAGTGGGATTAGATGCTTTCTCAAGATGATTTTTCATATAACGACTCACCAAATAGAAGCATATGGATGATTCCATTCCATATTTTGTATGGAATTCATCCTAGGGGAGTGTATGAGTTGAGGAATTTGGGAAAACAATAATTAATAAGTGATGATGGTGAGCATTTTGCAGTAACTATGCAAGAGTTGTAGGAAAGGATGAAATAGAAATTGCAAGACAACAACCACAAGTATAAGTAGTGAGAAGACTTGAAGAGAATATTAGTGAATTTTGAGGTTGGTTATTTGGCCATGGTGTATTTGAAGAAAGAGAGGTTTCTTGTAGGGACTTATAAAAAACTAAAGTTTAAAAAGATTGGACCATGTAAAATTTTAAGGAAATTTTATTCTAATGCATATGAAATAAAGCTTCCAAGTGGTGTTGGAATTTCTCCAATCTTTAATGTTGCATATTTGTATCCCTTCAAGGAGACACAAAATATTTCAACAAATGAACTTGTAACTGATGAACATTAGACTGCAGAATGGAAAGAAAAACTACGTGGAGCATTGCAAAAGGAAATTGAGGCAGTATTGGATAAGAATTTATCAAGGAAAACCAAAGGCAAGGAGTATTTCCAGTACTTGGTCAAATGGAAAGGTTGACTAGAAGAGGATGTTGCTTGGATGACATTATAAAAAATCTCCAAGTATGGTATAGACATTGAAGACCTGATAAATATTTATTTTCCTCCCAGAGAATCTGATACAGGAGAATCTTGTAGTAAATCTTAAGATGGATCTCATGGGTCGCAAACATTTATCAAGGGAGTTGGTTCCATAATTTATTTTATTATATTTTTTAATAATTATGAAAGGTCTCTAGAAGACATTTTTGTTGAGTTTGTTTGATTAGATATCAAGTTGTTTTTCATAGGTGTAAAGTATGTTTCTAAATATTAGGAACAAATCTCTAGTTTATGCATTTGTTAAGATAACTTAGGATTCATTTGTTTGTGAGAAATTTGAGGGCTCCAGAGATATTGAATTATTTGTAAGAGGGACATGTTAGCGAGTTTTTGATATTGAATATGTAAAAGTGTGGATCACACAGGTCCAAAAGACCAAGGAGGAAAGATCTTTCTTGTGTAAATTTACTCCTTCATTGATAAAAAGAAATAACATAGTGTGTGGTGTTGTCATGTTGTGTGTTTAAATTTTTTCACATTCTGTGTTTTCATTGTTAAAATCTATTTATAAGCTATCTTGGTAGAGTGATAAATTTATGTTATTGCAGGAAGATTGTGCACAGTTAATTTCAACAAGTTTTAAAATTATGTTTAAAATAATATTTCCTGAGTATTTTTCTTCACAAAAATAATGAGTCAAGATTGGCACAGTGGAAAACCCTGTTTAAAGCTCTACGAAAAGTTATTTTTATTGTAGGATTTTGTGTGCAGAGTAACCTTGCGACAAACCTACATTATTTACTGAATTTCATGAAGAATTTTTTGTAGCAAATATCGTCAACATTGTTCATTGATTCTTCCATGTCGATGTATATCTACATAGTGGTAATTCTGCACGTAGAGCCATATATGATAGATCACAATTAAACATTGTAGAAAAAGGAAACTTTGAGTTCCTATTCGTTTTGATTTGAGGCCAGACAAGCAACCGAATATTGAATGTGATAGAGTGTTAAAAATTGTGTGATTGTGGGTTGAAGTTGGTGAAAATTTTCCATCATAATATAATCAAGACTCTACCATGACCAACTATGATGAGAGGATATTCATCACCAAATTATACCATCCCACTATCATATTTATCATTCACTAAAAAATAGTTCCGATGGGAAGTCATTTGGGAGGAAGCTCTAGAGCCTATGAACCATGCAATTTGGGTTGTGTGGGTGTTAGGATATTTAGACACTTAGGATTTAGTTAAGATCAACTTGGTCTAATGTGTCGTTAGGTAAAAGTGTGTCTCTGTGGCATGCATTCGTATTCATTTGTAGTTAGGAAATCTGATGTTCATGATATGTTCCCAACATAGAGTGATATGATGGTTCATGTTCTCCTCAATATTAACAATTACATTGATATGTGGCTTAACACCCGATTGGTCCATGGTATCTATTTAAAGAGCATGGAGGGCCATTTTTTGATGATCGGTTGTGATAAAATTTCTTGTAAGTCTCTCTGTAAATTTTTCTTTTGCATTCATAAAATGTTCCAAGTGGCCACGTTGGTTGGGCCTGTGGATGTTCCCCATAGGTATTTTACCATGCCAAAACATCAATGTTTTTTTCTTCTATCTATTTATGTGATATTTTACAAAAGGTTTCATCCTATCTTAGATTACCTGTGTTTTTGAACATGGTATCAGAGAACATTTGAAGACCCGCTCCCATTGTAGATCAAGATTGTCAAGTTGTGTTTCCTCATCTCTGGTTTTTTCAATTTTCATACATTTCTGGGTTGAGAGGACTATTCCATTACATTGAGAGTGCTCATTTTAGTTAGGAATTATTTTCTTCTCACTCAAAAAGGTTTCATTTTGTCCAAGATATGGCCATTTCAGTCAGATTTGGATACATAAATCCCAAATATGCCATTTTAAATTTTTGTAGAGATATATAATGGTTTTTGTTTCAGTTTTCTATTTTTTATTTTTAGGTTGATACTATTTTCTATCTGTGTATACTCTTTTCCTTGCACCCCAACCGATCTTGGAAAATAAAAAATACACCAGAAAGGTTTTTCATGTCTATGTATCCTCTTCGCAGTGCACTATGTAGGATTTTGATAAATCAGAAATATAGGGAAATTTACATTTTTCGGATAAACTAACAAAGATCTAACCCTTGTTTCCATCGATAAGTGAAATTTTTTTCTTGTGTAAAAACATTTTTTTATGAGCATGCTCTTGAAGGTTGTCTTCAACAACAACAATCCTCATTCTACAAAATACAATATGTTCTAGCTCACCTGGTTTAAAGTTTCTTTATTAAGTAAGAGGTCTTGATTTCAAGTATTTAATGAACCCCAAAATTTTCTATTAAAAAAAAAATGAAGGGGGAAAAACTTTAGTCTTATTGTCAGTGACAATATAGACTCAACCAATGTTTTTCAACCAATTAATTATCCAACTCATTACTATGATTTCAACTTACAAAAATGTTAATAAAGTTATCCTTAAGAGGAATAATACTTTAACCATAATGATATCTTCTCATACTAGTTTTATGTTTTGCTTGTAGTGCATAAAGGTTCTTCCCATATTAATTTGTTTATAAAATTAATCAAGAATACATACTGATAACTTAATTGAGAATACATCAGGTTATTTTCCAAGGTTCATGATTATGGAACAATGCTTGATATAATCATGGTTAGTTATTAGGATTACCCCAACACATGTGACACCCATGTCTTAGCGAAAATACCTATGTTCCATTACCCAACGATGCAAGGGATAAGCTGGCTCTTAATGAGAAAGTGGATGACGACTTAAACCTATACTAGGAAGTCTATGAAACTGATGTTATTGTTTAAACACATTAAAGGTGTAGAATATTCACATAATACACAATCTACTTACCATGTACCTATGAGTTCTGACACTTCATGGACCTAACCAATGCAGGCCCTCCACTTCACAGATTTCACATGGAAATTGGGGATGTGTACTGTATCATTCTTCCACTACAAGTGATGGGATCGAGGCGCCATAACACTCATTCAAGCTAAACCTCCTTACGTTGTCTCATTAAACTTTCCTCCGTAAACACTATTCCTTGTAACTTGGTTGGTTTGTAGAAAAAAAGAATTAGAGTCTTGACCTTGGGCATAGATAGATGAAAAAACGAGCCACGATGACTGTATGAGTTGACATGCTTAGAATAACCGGGTAAGACTTCTGAGCGTCAATATTTATTTGTGTAGATTTTAACCTTTTACAAGATTTACTGCAAATATATTTTCAGTAAAAAAACATAACAATGGAAAATACACACATTATATAGATATGTTTCCCCTGGAAATCCAACAAATACACACATTACAAAGAGATATTTCCCCTGGAAACCCAAACCCGGAAAACCAACATATTCTATATTCATTCATCATGTTACATTGTTTACAATATAATATACATATAGGAGCCAACGACATCCAAAACCCTAACCCAATGGCCTATATTAGTCAACAACTGTAATTCCTTAACCTAAAATAGAAAACCATTGGCAATAAACGTGTGCCGGAAAAAAAATCCCAATAATGAACACAAAAATCAAGGAAAAAATGAGACATGTTTCCCGAGCAAAACAATTGAGGAAAAAATTTGACACTACTAATCGTGCAAAGAATATAACACATACCCAACATTCTCCCACTTGTTGTTTTCTTTGCATACAGGCAGTTTACAGGGTTACATAATCAACAATCCAATGCAACAATGCCCATGGATCCTCTACACCAAGAGAACTTCTCAGTGCTCACAGATTTTGCTAATGAATCTGCAACATTCTTCAAAGTGTCCACTTTCATCATCAACACTTCATGTTATTCAACCATGTCTCTCACAAAGTGATATTGAATATCAATATGCTTTGTCTTTGAATGAGAAGATGGGTTATTCAATAGAAAAATTGCACTCTGACTATCACACTCTATCCTTACAACTTGTTGTACCAACCCAATACCTGAACACAATTTTTGTAACCATATTGCTTCCTTAATTGCATGAGTGGTTGCCATGTATTCAACTTCTGTAGTTGAAAGTGCCACTGCAACTTGTCTTTTTCTGATCCAACTAATTGCTCCTCCAAACAGGTTAAACACATACCCACATGTAGATCTCCTACGATCCAGATCTCCAACCCAGTATGCATCCACAAATCCATGTATATCCAACACTCTGTCCAATCTCGATATTCCTTCGTAGCACAATCCATAGTTAGTAGTGCCACGTAAATACCTGAAAAATCTTTTTATTGTTTTCCACTGCTCCTTTCCTAGTTTTTACATATACCTTCTCAAAACTCCCACTGCATGTGCAATGTTCGGTCTAGTACAAACCATTTCATACATCACACTTCCAAGTGCACTCGCATATGGAACACTAGAAAATTCCTCCTCATCTTCCTCTGTCTTGGGACACTAATCTGCATATAACTTTACACCAATAGGAATAGGGACCTTTTTCGATTTACATTCTTGCATATTAAATCTCTGAAATATTGTCTCGACACCTTTTCTTTGATTTAACCACAGTTTCATCTTTTTCCGATCTCTTTTAATTTCCATGACTGAAATGAAATTTGAAGCACCGATATCCTTCATGTCAAATTTAGAGGACAACTAAGTTTTCACATTCTGGATAATGTCCTTGTTGTTTCCCATCAACAACATGTCATCCACATACAAGACTAAATAATTCAAATGATCACCAATTAATTTAAAATACACATAGTGATCCTCTTTGCTTCTTGTGAAGCCACGTCCCATCATATAAGTATCAATTTTTTGATACGAAATTCTTGGTGATTGTTTTAAACCATACAGGGACTTTTTCATCTTGCATACAAGCTCCTTCTTTCCCTTCACAGAAAAACCTTATGGCTTCTTCATACAAATTTCTTCTTCTAGATCCCCATGTAGGAATGTTGTCTTCACATCCATCTGTTCTACTTCAAAAACAAATGCAACAAAAATAGATAACAAAAATATTATAGAAGTTAACTTGGCAACAACAGAAAAAATCTCACCAAAATCAATTCCCTCAACTTGGGAATAACCTTTTGCTACTAACAAAGATTTTTGTTTCTCCACTTTTACTTCTACATTCAACTTCTTTTTAAATACCCATTTTCTGCCAATGGGATTTCTTCCAGTTGGAAACTCCACTAGATACCAAGCCTCATTCTTATCCAAGGATGTCATTTCTTCATCCATGGCCTTTTTCCAAAGATTTCCATCCTCTGAATCCACTTCCTCCCTGATAGTTCTAGGATCATCATCAATAATAAAAAAAACAAAATTTTAATGGAAATTAGATGAAGTATATCTTTCTGGTAGCCTTGTTTCTCGAACTGATCTCCTCAATACCGAAGTATGATGATCTTCTTATTCTTATTCCTATTCTTTTGTAGAGTAAGATTCATCATCCTTAAAATAAAACTCTATTTTCTCTGGTTCTTCCTTACTTGGTAGGACTCCATATTTAAAAACATCCTTCATTTCTCTAAATACCACATCTCATCTATACACAACCTTATTAGTTTTTGGGTTCCAAATATTATAACCTTTGAGACCATCTTTATACCCAATAAAGATACACTTTTTAGCCTTCTTATCTAGCTTACTCTTGTTTTCCTTTGGAACATGAACGTAAGCCTCATATCCAAATACCTTGAGATGTGTGAGAGAAGGTTTCTTACCAGTCCATACCTCTTATGGAGTCTTATCATCCAACACTGATGAGGGTGATCTGTTGACTAGGTAACAAACAATATCGACTCCCTCTGCCCAAAATTATTTCCCTAACCTAGCATCACTAAGCATGCACCTTGATTTTCCCATCAACATCTTGTTCATCCTTTCTACAAGTCCATTCCATTGAGATGTATATGGATTAGTATTTTTCCTTTCTATACTGCACTTCTTACATAATTCTTCAAATTCATTCTCGTAAAACTCTCTTTCATTGTCTCTCCTTAGCACCTTAATTCTTTTCTCAGTTTGATTCTCAACAAGAGCCTTAAACTCTTTAAACTTGTCTACTTCAGATTTATTCCTGAGGAGATATATCCAAGTATTCCTCCAGAAGTCATCTATAAATGAGACATACTACACAGATTTTCCCAATGATGGGACTGAGACAGGTCCAAAAACATCACTGTGAACTAGCTGTAAAATTCCTTCTTCCCTCATTTCACCAGAGGGTAATCTTACCAAATTTTGCTTCCCATATACATGATGTTTACAAAAATCAAAATACAGAGAGCAGTTAGACATACCTTCAACCATACCTTCACCGTGTAGTAGTCGAAGACCCTTCTCTCCGATATTCCCCAGTCTTTGATGCCACATCATGAACTTTTCTCCAGAGACTGTAGGAGTTCTTTCTTCTTCAAATCCAATATCATGAACAATGGAACTAATACACCCATCACTAATAGTGCTTCCTTGAAACTTATGCAGGAATCGAAATTGAACTCCCTTCAACAACACCATTGATCCTCAAACCATCTTGCAGGTTTCCTTTTCAAATATTGTTTTTACCCCTGCATAATCCATTTCTCTTACATAAATCAAATTTATGGCCAAAACTGGGATGTACAAAACACCAGGAAGTGTTATAATCCTTCCATCTATGAGCCCCAACTTGAATTTTCCTCATCCTATGATTCTGGTGGTCTAATAATCACCTAGGAAAACATTAACTCCATCATACCTTTCATATTCATAGAACCACTCCTTGTGGGGAGTCATATGAAAAGATGCACCTGATTCAACCAACCATGCCTCATGATCTGCATGTGTTCTTGAAGAATCCATGTACACATCCCCTCCTTCTTCCTTGGAGGTATTTTCTTATGTACAATGAGATTCTTTAGATCCCTTTTTTTTCTCAACTTTGGATCTACACTGCTTCTTGTAGTTCCCTTCTTTTCCACATCTCCAACATACCTTTACAAACTTTCTTAGAGATTTGTATCTGCCCTCTTGACTTATATCTCCCCCTTGAGAACTTAGATCTATTTCTTTCCTGGGAGTCTCCTATTACAAATAATGTGTTTGTGCTCTATCCTTCCATGTTCTTCTATCTCATCTCCTACAACAAAAAGGATGAGACCACTACAACAAAATTCAGGTAGTTGTATTACTACCTATGGCCACAACCATACTATCCCATGAGTCTGGTAAAGAACACAATAAATTGATACACTTATCTTCATCTAAAATTTTAATCTCAACATATACTAACTGAGTTACCACAATATTGAAGGCGTTCAAATGTTCTACCACCGAGTCTCCATCTCTCGTCCTCAGATTATCCAACTTCTTTCTTAGGAATATTTTATTTACTAGGGAATTAGACTGATACAACTTCCCCAACTTATCCCATAAATCCTTGGATGTAGCTTCCTCTAACACATTCAGTAATATTGAATCTGAGAGACATAGTTGGATTTTGCTCTTCTCCTTTTGATCCAACTTTTTCCATTCATATGTTGAAGTTCTTGTAGGTGCAGTACCTAGATCCACTGCAATCCAATGATATATGTCCACCAACAGATCTTCCATATTGAGCTTCGACAACTCAAAATGTTTCCAATTCAACTTCTTGATCTCCATTTTTGAATTACTTGCCATTTCTTTTCACCTGAAAAATCAATATCACAGATCTCCCACTGTAACAAGGCTTATCATAGTCCCAAGACAAAACCTTGACCAAAAAGGCATCCCCCTGAAGCCAACAAAGCTCTGATAACAAATGTATATTTTAACCTTGTACAAGATTTACTACAAACAAATTTTCGGTAAAAGAACAAAAAATATATAATGGAAAATACACACATTACATAGATATTTTTCCCCTAGAAACCCAAACCTAGAAAACCATCATATTCTATATTCATTCATAATGTTACATTGTTTACAATACAATATAAATATAAGATCCAATGACCTGGATTAGTCAACAACCAATATTACTTAACTGGAAATAGAAAACCATCGGCAAAACCATGTGTCAAAAAAAACCACCAAACAATGGACATGAAAATCGAGGTAAAAATGTAACACTACTAATTGTGCAAAGAATATAACACATATCCAACAATTTGTTCTAAATAATAAATTCAGGGTAGAAATTTCATCTTCTATGTTAGGATTACTCTGTCTGTTTCATTTTTCTTTCTAAGTTTTAAAGAGTCCATAAAGAGCAATGAACAACATTTAGCATGTAATTAGGGGTAGGGATTCTGCTTCACCCCAGGAAAGAATGGTCAAGACCGTATGTTGGATATGTTTATGGTCCAAGTATTAAAGTTAGGTATTAAAGTGTTGTATCAATAGCTTACAGGGACATTCCTACTTTGTAATGTCCACAATTGAGGAACTCGTTTTCTCGTTTCTAAATTCCAAACCTAACCATGGAATTCATCTGATACCATTCTATTTCCTGAAGGTTTTTTCAAAGCTCAAATTATGTAGTTACGTTCTTGAGTTTTTGTTTTATTTTTCTCGAAAAATTATAGTTTTTCTTCTATTACTTGGTACAAAACCACACATATTATGATTTTCCATTCTAGGCTTAATCTTGAATAGGCATGCAATAAAGGTTTTGTAAGATACACGAAGGAAGATTGTGTGCATTTGAAAAGAGTCCCCTAAAATAAAAATTTAGAAATTATTCCTTATGAACTTCCCAGTTTGTCCATTAGATAACATTATCTTGGGTTCTTTGGTTATTTTCCTATAGTTGATCATAATCCTCATTACCGTTACATTCATAATTATGCAATAATCTTGACAGTCTGTGAAGTTACCCTATGTTAAGGGTTATGTTTGTTATGTGTAGAAACATTGATAGTTTTGACTCTTTTAAATTGTTATCGTTGTCTCTGTAATTACTTCATTTGATTCTTGATTTCCCTATGTTAAGGGATCTGTCTGTTCTGTGTGGAAACACTAATAGTTCTGAGTCTTTTAATTGCTATCGTTGTCTCTATAATTGATTCATTTTATTCTTGATGTAATGTGTGGTCAAATATAATTTCTCTCTTGATAAATGTAATAGTTAACTTCATGGTAACTAATTATTGTTTAAAGAGATGTCCAAATCAGGTATTGGATTGATTATTTAAGCGTAATAAAGGAACAAACCTCTTTTATTTGTATCTGGTTTTAAATTCACATTTTTTGAATCATTTATATGTATACAAGTTTGATGATGTGTCCCTTTTTCTTTCAAGGGAACCCATCATACTTCTACGAGCCTCATTCTCCTCTCAGGCCATGGACCAAATTTACTTCGCAAGGGGACATATGACCAGAACTAAATTCTGTCTCAAGATAAGTTTATGCTCTTTCTCTTTTCTATTTATTTTTTCTTCAAAATAATTTGAGGAGATAGTAATACTTTTGGTTTCCCTTTGCAGGCTAAAATCGTACGGTTTTGATTCTGAAAAGGAGGCTTTCCATATAGCTAAAAGGTACTCAAGTTCCATTAATCTGGCCTCTTATGTTGGATTATTGAGAGGGGGGGTGAATCAGTAATAACATAATTATAATCATTTTCTTCAAAATTTATATCAATGTAGAATTATTATCCAATAATGAGCAGTAATAAATAAGCAATCACACACATACACAGTACACCAGTGTTTTACGTGGAAACCCAAATCGGGAGAAAACCACTGAATGTTTTTTCTTATATGTCTTGAAGAATTACATTAATTGGAAGCACCAACTTCCTTTGTTTTCCAGCTGCAACTGGAAGGAGGCTCCAACCCCCTAGATTCTCAGGCTACAACCTGAGGGAAGCTCCAACTCCCCAAATCTATGGCTACAACCAGAAGGAGGCTACAACCCCCATTGTTCTCTGACTACAACCACCTGTCCTTGCCCCGTCCTATCACCCTGAAGTAGAGGTAGAGTGATGGAACCACTGTCACACTATCACTGTGAGATATACCGTTGTAAACCCATACTAATAAATCTGAACCATGCATCAGCCATGCATCAACCTGTAATCAACCTGTACCATAAACAAGTGCATCAACCATGCACCAACCTGTAATCAACTTGTACCATAAATAAGTGCATCCAAACATGTACCAAGTATGTTCCAATCATGTGTCAACTACTCATCAACTATGAATCATCAATATGTACCAACATCATCAACTATACACTTCATGTATGTGTCAACTCACCAACTACTTGTCTCAACCATGTACTCAACATGTGCCAAAACCAAAATCCCTCATCAATTTCATCATCCAAATCTGATTTGTAGCTCTGTAATAGACCTAGTGTATATGATCACATTCCTACAAACCTTCCTTAACTTTAAAAATAAGAGACTAGCATTTTCATCAAACTTTTCTTTAGTCTCACATGTCTCGTTTTGGATTAGTCAACAACCCTAACTTGAAGTAATCATAACTTTGAACTTGTTATGTATAAAGATATGAAACTGATATAAAATGTTATTCAGTGTGTGTTATGCAATTCCTCCAAGTGGAACTACTTGGAACCTCTCATAAAAGGAGTTATAGCAAAAATGGGATACCTTGTTGAATTCTAGCTTATTCTAGAGAGCGACCTTGTAGAGAGTGCCCCACACAAAATATTTGATAAAATGATATGAAACTGTTCCATAGAATATTACATACTATACCCTAACCAACACATGTTTTCTCACTAAATTTGGATCTTTTATGAAGAAGTTATGACATTTTTACCCGAAACACCTGATTTTGACTAGGTTCAGGACTGGCCATAAACCCTATTTTCCACAGAGTGTAACTCCCAAAATACAACGACTCGCAAGCTTAATTTTTAAACACAGATACTTGGATATGTTTTATCACTTTCATAGCAATTTAAGGATATGAATCATTATATAAAAACAATTATAGGGAAAATGGTGAGATGACCTGAAAATAACATACCTTAGAAAGCGCCATCGAAAGAATTTATCCTTCCTTGCATTTCGACCTTCTTTTATTCACTTTCCTCAGAATTTTGGCTTAGATATCATTTGTATACCTCAGAAACCTATGTATATTCAATATTCTCAACTGTGATTCAAATGAGAGAGCCTTGCCTCTTATTTATACTCTCCAAGTAGCTTCCTTAAAAACAACTTCTAGGTCACTTGACCCACTTTCCTTAATTTAGGGTTGGGTCCACTCTTAATTTCTCCATTAAATTTATTATTAAAATAATTTATTTTGTATTCACTTTGAATTATAATACACTCATCACTTCACTTTATTATTTACCTTTTAAAATCTCTTAAACCACTTTGATTACTTTGACCTTTTGGGGCTTCTAGATGACATATGAGGGTCCTCCAATTTCGTAAGACCATATCTCTCAAACCGTGAGGAGTTATGTGACGTTCTACATACCACCAAAAATGGCATGACATGTAGTATCCATATAGAATATCATTATCTGAAAATATATCATAAGTCATACAATTACCCATCAAACAAACTTGGATCCATTACCCAAACCTGGGGTCTCCAACTTCTCATGGCCATAACTCTCTAACCTTGAGGAATTATGTGGCGTTCCACATACCACCGGAAATGACATGAAAAGAACTATCCATATAGGATATTTTCCCTGACAAGTTCACTTTCCTTCATCTCATTATTCCACAATTAAGTATGGGTTCTCTTACTCCACAAAGTGTCTTCCCATGAGGGCTTTCACCATAAGGGGACCACTTTGGAGTTCATCCATATTTACTTCTTATCAACCATGAAAAAACAAT
>ML782298.1:471072-484348 GCA_009831015.1 Picea engelmannii
CTTGTTTCCGCTGCATTTTTACAGTTTCAGCTTATTTCGTTATTTAATAGAAAACCAGTTTTACTGTATCTCTGTTATTTTTGTGTTAAGCACCTATTAATAATCTGTATTCATTTCGTTCTGCTCATAAAATCCGGATCAATGTGTCCAAAATTGTTACATTTGTAACATTCCACTTTAGTGCTCAAGGATTTAAACCTGTTGTAACTTCTTCTCCGTGTTTTAGTAGGTCTTCTTGAATAACCTCTTTGTGTATGGCTCTCAAAGTAGGTATTGTTCCTGTTGTTAGGTCTACAATTTATAGCTTTATGTCCAAATTATTACAAGCATAACATAAACCAAAAAATATAGTTTGATACCTGGTAGTTGAAGATCTTATGAAAGGAGGTTCTCTTATGAATCCTCCTTCTTCTTGAGGTCTATTTATCTGTTGTTGATTCTGAAATATGAATCTTCTCAGTGGAGGAGTGTCCCTGTAATATTCCTTGTATATCTTTTCATCCCCTTTGATTGTTTCTGTATAACTTTTTGGATTTGTTTCTTGCTCTATTGTTTTGGAGCTTGATCCCTTTTCTATTTGATTGTATCCAAGTCCGAACTTGTCAAGATAATATTTTTGACTGCTAATAATGTCATCCAGAACTTTTGAGCTATTTTGCATATTTTTATTTTGAATATCCTTTCTTAGTGTGACAATCTCTGCTTACAGGTTTCCAATGATCCCGTCCTTTCCTTCTAATTATTCTTTGAGTGCTTCTTCAATTATTTTATCTTCTTCTATTTGAACCTTCAATTTTGTAATCATTTGTTCTAGTTCTTGGGTGTCTTTTTTCTTATCTAGTTCTTCTTGTAGTTTCTTGTTTTTCTTCTTTTCTCTTCTGATAACTTCTATGGCACTCATTAATTCTTTTCGGAAGTCAACTTCTGTCTCTTCAATTTCTTCTTTATATGCTTCTTCATATTCTTCTTCAGAGTCTTCTTTATCAGAGTCTTCTACTACCATGAATAGAACTCTCCCTGTTTCATTGTCACTGACTTCATCTTCATTTGATGATGAGATGTCTTCTTTGGTGCAAAAGTTTTTCTTGAAAACTTTCTTTGTAGTTCTTTTACCTTTATATGTTTGTCTATATTTTGAGTAACCTTCATCATTTATCTTTTTCTTATGAGGACATTTGTTAGAAAAATTACCAATACCATCACAATTAAAACAAATTAAAGGAAGCTTACCTCTATACCTACCGTTGGTTCCCTTATTCAGTCTTTTGACGAAGTTGGCCACTTCTTCATCATCTTCTGAGACATCATTGTTGCTGCTATATTCTTCTTGTTCCTTTTTCTTTTTCTTTGATCTTTTGGATGCTTTGAAGGCTGCTTCTTTTACATATGGATTTTCCTATTCAGTTCTCATCTCATATGTTGTGAAGATTCCATACAGTTCATCCATGCTTATTGAGTTTAGATTAGATCTTTCTTCTAGTGCTGATATCTTAGGGTTGAATCTCATAGGAAGAGATCTTAGTACCTTTTGAACAATTATAGATTCTTCGATTTCTTCTCCCAATCCTATGATTTCATTCATTGTTTCATCGACTCGTAAGAAGTAGGTTGAGATATCTTCATCTTCCTTCATTTTTAGTTGTTCAAATCGACCTCTGTAAGTTTGAAGCTTTGCTGTTTTGAATTTTGAATCTCCTTCATAAATATTTGGAAGCTTGTCCCAAATCTCTTTAGCAGATTTACAATGTGCAACTTTGCTGAATACCATATCACTGAGACTGTAGCGCACCCATTGTGCCACTTTTTGATACTATGTTTAATCGCTCTGATACCAAACTGTAGTGCACCAGCTACGCCACTTTATGATACTATGTGTAATCACTCTGATACCAAACTGTAGCACACCTTTTCTGCTACTTTGTTTTGTCACTTTGAAAAGGAAACTTTAACACCACTCTATACAGATGTTATACAATCCACATGCATTTAAAGAAATAAACACATTCAATCTCAGAGTAAACTTATTATCTACTGCTATAATTAACCATCCATATCATTTCATACTAATTCATATACACAACGGAAATCATGATAACACAAGTAGTAGAGTCATGCAAAACATGATTAAAACATAAACATATACTTATCTTTTGAATAATGGTAAATTCCACCAACCAAGTGCAGGCCTTCCACGAACCTCCCAGCCTTAGACCACACTGCTCATTAGATCAGCAATGGGTCATCGCCGAGCTGGGACTAAGCTCCACCCCAAGGTAAGGAAATCTAAGCTAGGCTGAGGTTACAGGGAAAACAACACACAACCACAAGGAAGGGATTCTCTCCAAGGAACCTCCCACGCTCACTGCCCACAGACCCTCATTCCCCACATGCTTGTTCCACCCCAGGAGTATACACCTTCTTTGTCACCTTGACAGTCCTTCAGCTGCTAATCTCCCTTGCCTTGGGTTGCAGGAATAGGCCGGACTAGAAGTCTTCGGGCTTTGTGGCAGCTACAGGGTTCCTTCCAGGAGTTCTCTCCTTCTTCTGTGCACTCTCTCACCTGGAGAGAGCCGCTCACAGGTCCAACATCCTGTTCTTCCAATCTTCAACCACCTCTCTCACTTGGAGAGAGTGTTGTAAAAATTGGCCAACAAGCAACACAGGATCAAACAATACATGTCCACCACAATCCACGGGATCCAGACACAAACACCCCAGGGCAGCTCCAGACAAGTGCAACAGTATAGCCAGGCTTAACAGGGACGAGACACTTCTGTTTTCTCAATTTGGAAATACGGAATAGACTCACATTCTGGATTCTCAAGGATGTGTGATGAGTTGTCCACGCAGGGGTCGACTCAAACTTAATGGTTCACAACTGGAAGGGTGTCCAGCCTTCCAGAAGAAAATACAGACACCGACCTTTTGGTTCAAAGTGCACGAGGGTATCTCTTGTAGAGGTTGGACGGGTTCCTCGTTTCGATGGTTGGGTAGAATGGAGGAGCCATCCCCCCAGCACGGCTCATCTCAGCTTTTCATTGCATGCACCAGTGTTGATACTTGTCCCCCATGCGACTGCATGACTCCTTCAGTATGTGTTCCTCCCATCATTTGGAAAATCACTTGTCCTTCCAAAAGGACTTAGGTTAAAAACATATAATGCACATATTCGTTTGGAATAATATTAAAATATTATTCCCAGGCTTAAGCCCCCTAGGCTGAGCGCCTAGGCTCAACACTTAGCCCCTTTCCCACCTTCCAGCCCCTAATTCCTTGCCCACTCTATGGATTCTTAGTCCCCCTTCACTCATTCATCATGGTCGGTCTGCACATGGTGGTGTTTATGTTTTATTAATTGTTCTGTGTGATTACATATACAACAGCAGGCTCCTGGCCTTCAACACTCAGGCTCCCTGGCCTAACAACACATAAGCCTCTAGCTTATACAAACTTGGCTCACCAGTCTATAAAACATAATTACAATTCCTTTCAAAACATGGTTTACAATGGGGCTTGGCCTTGGGGACACTACAATCCCCCTCCCCTTATTTTTGCACTATCCTCAGTGAAACTTTACACAACATCTACAAGATTTTCAAAAATCTTCAAAAAGATGTGGGTACTCTACCTACATAACATCTGCATGCTCCCATGTCGTGTCCTTACCGTACCAGGTCCACTGGACCCTTACAAGCTCCATAGCTCAATTTCAGAGTTGTTTTATTTTCCCATCCAATATGCGCACAGGATGCACTTGCAGGACACTTTCTGGTTCCACCTGAATCATATTCCAATCAATTACATGATTAGCATCAGGTATATATTTCTTAAGCAATGAAATATGAGACACCTTAGGTACAGTCATGGATGCAGTAATGAAACCATATATGCAATGTATATGTTTGTATATACAAATAGATTCAATAACATTAAAACTATATACAACATACACAACATAGAATAAATAGAGAATTGCACTTATCTTTTGATTGAGAGACCTTCCACCCTAGAGCAGAGCTATGACTCCATCGGCAATGGCTTCCCAAGATAGCCATGGTCCACAATCCTTATCCACATGGCCTAGGCCAAGGTACCATACCTCAGCACCACTCCAACCATTCAAACCTCGACAGTACTCCAACCAACGGTCTCTCATTCCCCACATGCCTGTCCACCCAGGAGTATACACCTTCACAAGCACAGTCCATTGGTGCTACACCTCCCTTCCTTGGGCTTGGGAACAGGCTGGACCGGAAGTCTTAGAGCACCGTGGCTCCAGGAGTTCCAACTGCCCTTAAAGGTTTCCAAGCAGCATCTTCCTGAGACACTCTTTGTAGCCAACATTTTAACTTTTATCAACATCATCTCATCTGGATCAACCACATGCAGTTATCATGAGAGAACATACAAGAATTCATTTAGGAATTCCAATTAATTCGAAAGGAAATTCAACTTTTATTCCCAAAACATGACATCCTATTTCATGATTGATCTTGGCTATTGCCACATTATGAATGCAATCATCCTTGTGATTTTTCCACAGGCACAAAACTGCCTACAATTTTCCTACAGGACTTCATCTTGCATACTGCCAACAAATTGTCGGTATTTTCTGTACATCATAATTCAACATGTACACCATCTTATGCAATAATCTTATAATTCCTGCACCTGGCAATTCAATCACAATTACCAAACAACTTGACCAATAGAATGACTCACCATTCTATGCATATGCATGTCCATAGCTAACAACAATAAGTTCATTATTTCAATTTTATGAACATAAAATTTTATGTAGTCTCCATTCTTGTGACTACCTGGCTTGTAACTTTCCTGTTGCAGTGTTTAACAGTTCCTAAAATGTTCTCAATTTCATGGGTTAGCAACATTTCATCCATCAACATAATTATTTCCATGCAATAATATATATGCATGTACTTACCAAACATATTCAACCATTACACTTAGTATGCAATTATATCACTTATTATGCACGAGTGTGATTCTCAATGCATTCTTATTCAGTGCACCTTGCATTGAATTACATAATTCTCTCTATCTCAGTCATGTATCTCACCATCCATGGGTTGGAATTCTGGCCAACGTGTTTCCACATTCTCCATACACTTCCTATTATCTTTCCAATTAATTGGATGCCTTCCTTTCCAACCCAAACACTACACCAAGAATATAATTCTGCAGTATTCATTAGTGTTAGCAAAAAGGTTGCAGCCCAAATTTATTCAAAAGTAGGAAGCTTTTGGTACCTAGTGTGGCTCATAATCTTTCCATATATGTACCTTGCCATATCCAACCATGTCCTAGTCTCATACATGACTAGCTTTCTTGCATTCATTCTTGTAACAAGTTCTTATGTTTTTGTTCTTTGGTTATTACTCCATAACCAAATTAACATGGCATTCTACTATGTCGATGTGTGCATTCAGAAGCTAAAAAGCTTTGAATTAACACAGGCCTACAACCTTTACCACATCCGGTGGTATGCATTCAAATAATATAATCATATGATTTAATAATCTAGCTCTGGCTGAGGAAATTCTTAACATAATTTCCTTTCAACAATTATGCAAAAGAGTGATAAAACTCATACCTACATGACTGCCATTAAAAATTATACTACCTGAATATATGATAGTAGTAGAATCTTTCATGCTTCTTTTATCAGACTTATAACCAGCTCTTCAACTCTCTATTGCTTCCTTCACGAGGTAGCAAAATTACCAACAACACCTGCGACATGCAAGCATTCTTTCCTTGGGCTGGCCAAACAAGACATAACATACTTGCTGCCACAAATTGCAGCAACTTCTTTCTCCCTATGACCATTTTTCTTGCAAATCCCAGAAGCATTCAATTCTTTCAGGATTCCTACAAGTTTCTCCTACATGGCCACTGGCTATGACCACATGCCTATCCAAAAAGGCGTTTCAGGATTTCGCATATCCGGTGTTTCGATATGAGTCACCCTTGACTCTCTCTATCCCCGAAATATGAAACAAGAGTCTAGCGCATCCTAGCTCTTCCTTTAACTTCCACCAGTGTGACCTCTAGTGAAATTCAAGGATTATCTCTCCTCCTTTCTCCCGAGGTCTGAACTCTCGAACCCTTGTTACCTCAGATCAAAGGTCCACAACTTTCTGGGTTCGACGGTCCCAGTCAATTCCTCACGAATCGACAATTCGCGTTTCGAGGTTTTGAAAACAGTTTCCCCTACTTTTCTTCTGGTCTCTAGTTTTCTGAAATCTACGTGAGTCAAATCCAACAACTCAAAGCTCCTCATAATCCAACGATGTGGATCCCTTTTCTCGTGAATCGGGACTTCATGGTTCACGAAAATAGAAAGTAATTCTCTTCCCTCTTTCAACTTCCATCTTCATGAAATTCAAGTGTGTCAGATCAACGACTGACACTCACCGTGATTCAATGGTCTAGATCTTTCCTCACGAATCGTAAGTTTGCATTTCAATATTTTTTTTGAGAACAACTTCCTTTGTTCTCCCAACTTTCGATTCTTCGAATTCCTGATGAAAGGAATCAACGGTTCGATCTTCCCTGAGATCGACAGTTCAATACCTCCCATGAGACTTCGAGTACTGAATAACTCTTAGCATTATCTTCCTCGCATTTAGCTAGATCTGATGGCTCACGGGCTTTTGGCACTTCTTCCTGGAAGAAATCCACCATCCGATTCTAACCTTGTTAATCTCTTTTCGCGATTCGGGACTTGGAGTGACCAAGGATTTGGCCTGCGCTCCAAGTTCATGATCCCTGAATTTACGAAATGATACAATGGTTCAAACCAACCACGATCAATGACCCACTTTATTCTGGATCCTAGAGTGGTGAGTTTCTCCATCCACTAACCACCTTCCAACTTCTGGCTATCCTACGGTCCCCGCGATTTCGCGAGTTCTCCACGAAGAATTCTAACCGTTCGTTCAAATTCTAAATGACTTCTTTCCAAATATCTTGGCATCAATTCTTCTAGAATTGACTTCCTCCCTAACTTGAAGGATTTCGAATAATTCGAAGGCTTCGATGGTGTTTTCCCTTCCGAGCTTCGTTTAGTGAAATTTTAACTGCACCTTACCGCGCACTTGCACTCGACGTGTGAACTTGCTCTGTTTCTCTCAGAGATTTTAACTTAATCAGTCTCAAAGGGACTTGACCCTTCAGTGTTTTCCAAAAGACTTTCTGGTGTCTTCCTGGCACCCTCTATGCTCATCTCCTGGAGTCTTTCAAACTTAAAACAAGTTCCCTCTATAAGCACTCCTTGCGCTAGATATGTGCACTCTTCATACCAAAAGTTCCATGCTATCTCTTCTGAGCTTCATTTTCTGAACTAGAAGAATTATGTGTCTCTTCCATTTTTGTGGCAATTCAAATCAGTTCCGGCACTCATCAACCTTCTGCAATACAAATGCGCAGATGATTAGAATTTGTCAGGCCTTTGTTTCTTGACAATTCCTCATCTTTCATAACAATCGATGTTAAGAAAATCTTTCAATTTCATGACTTTTCCGATCTCTGCTCGGCTCTGCAATTTTCGGGTTTTCGAAACTTTCATTTTCGGCATTTCAGGATTTTCGGCCTTCGGGTTTTCAATACCCAGGACTTTAGGTTTTCGACACCAGGGAGTTCATTTGCAGTGACTCCCAACCTTTTATCATTTCAATTCCCGAATTCTGAAAATTTTGTTTCCTTATTCCCCGGGCCCACAACATAGTTGTCATCCTTAAAATACGCTACGATTCTTCTGTCTTCGGATATTTCAGGACTTTGGGTTTCAGTCCATGAAGATCCCACAGTTAGATATTCGTAACCAGAGTCACCCTTTTGCAACTCGCGATATCATGAGTTCGTGAGTCGAAGACCATCGACTCATTTCCTCTAATCGCCAATACCCGAGATGCGACACGAGTATGGCTCCCTCCTTGCTAGAGTCTACTACGCATGACCGTTGTCTAGGGCTGAGTGCTAGCACCCTTTGCTATTCGCACCTTCGTGAGTTGTGGCATCCACCCTTGGTGCCTCCCTTTCACAAAACCCTGAGAAGCGATGTTGACTTTTCTCCTCTCGTTCTCGCTACTTCTCGACTTCACGATTTTCAATGTCAAGCTCCCATGCCCTTATCTCGTGAGTCCCCAAAATCGTGAATTACTTTATTCTCCGGGCCCATAGCATAGCTATCGCCCTTCACCACCATGGCATGTGGTACATTCAGGAGGTTCCATGTCACTTTTAACAACGTCATTAGGTCCCACCACTCTTTCCTATCTCCTCGACCAACTGGCACATGGTACATCTCCATGTGTCCATGTCCATTTCTAGAAAAATACAATGGTCAGATCTTTCTCAGATCTATGGCGCATATCCTTTCGATGTTTTGGACTTCCAAACATCGATGCTCTCTAACTCCTGTTAGGCCTCCAGGCTAGACTCGTCGTTCACACAACCTCCCCTTATATGACCACAGTCATACCTCCTATCGGAGTTTCAAACTTTCCAATGCCGAAACACATATGTCCTCAGGATTTGCGATTTCCAAAACCCCGATTTCCCGATGGATGACTCTTTTTCCGAAACTTTCCCGACTGCCTCGATCTCATCCACGCGTCCCTAAGAATGGACGGTCCTCGCCGCTTCTCGCTATTTCGCAATTTCAAATCCTCTGGGTGCCTTGTCTTCAGGATTCATGAAACGTTGAACCCTGACATGCCGATGGGCTCCCAATATCGCCCACATGTCCCAACTAACGGACAGCTTAGATCCAATCTCGGGATTTCGCAACTTGCGATTCTCCGATGACAAAGTTCTATGTCAACTCAAAACCCCAGTAGTTGATATACCGATGGGTTGCTCAATCTCCACCACGTGTCCCAATTGTTGGACGGCTCGGATCAAATCTCGGGACTTTGCCTGGTCCAAGGTCAAAAACACTCACCTATGTGATTTCGGGTGTCCGGATCTCCGAATTGGACGATCGTGCGACACATGTCCTTCCTTATACAGATGGCTCAGATTTCCTCTCGCTATTTCGGAACTTGAAATATCCCGACCTTCTCGACCTCGAGAACTTCGATATCCCGAACGTCGATATCTCAATAAGCCAACTCCTTTTCAGACTTTCACCCTCCTATTCACGAAGCTTTAAAATTCTGTGCAACTCTCTACCGATCCAACGACTGTCAGGTAATTTTCTCAATATTTGACGGCTCACGAGGGTTCGCCTTCCCTCCCAAACAGATCCTAGAGCTTCCACACCACCGGTGTGGAGTCCTCTCTCCCTGTGGACTCATACCACAATGGTCGTGGTTTCATAACACCACTATACCTCTTGAGCTTTAAAAAAAATGCGTCAAGTAACTCCTCGACATTTTGGAGTAAACTAGGGTCCAAAATTGGCCTTCCAGACCAATTTCCCCTTGCATTCTCGGTCCAAAGACTGCTCCACTGACCCATCTATGCTCAGTGTTGAAACCCTGGCTCTGATACCAAATTGTAGCGCACCCACTGCTCCACTTTCTGATACAATGTTTAATCGCTCTAATACCAAACTGTAGCACACCCACTGCGCCACTTTCTGATACTATGTTTAATCGCTCTGATACCAAACTGTAGCACACCTTTTCTGCTACTTTGTTTTGTCGCTCTGAAAAGGAAACTTTAACACCACTCTATACAGATGTTATACAATCCACATGCATTTTAAGAAATAAACACATTCAAGCTCAGAGTAAACTTATTATCTACTGCTATAATTAACCATCCATAGTGTTTCATACTAATTCGTATACACAGTGGAAATCATGATAACATAAGTAGTAGAGTCATGCAAAACATGATTAAAACATAAACATATACTTATCTTTTGAATAATGGTAAATTCCACCAACCAAGTGCAGGCCTTCCATGAACCTCCCAGCCTTAGACCACACTGCTCATTAGCTCAGCAATGAGTCACCCTCGAGCTGGGACTAAGCTCCACCCCAAGGCAAGGAAATCTAGGCTAGGCTGAGGTTACAGGGAAAACAACACATAGCCACAAGGAAGGGATTCTCTCCAAGGAACCTCCCACACTCACTGCCCACAGACCCTCATTCCCCACATGCTTGTTCCACCCCAAGAGTATACACCTTCTCTATCACCTGGACAATCCTTCGGCTACTAATCTCCCTTGCCTTGGGTTACAGGAATAGGCCGAACCGGAAGTCTCCAGGTTCTGTGGCAGCTACAGGGTTCCTTCCAGGAGTTCTCTCCTTCCTCTGCGCACTCTCTCACCTAGAGAGAGTCACTCACAGGTCCAACAACCTGTTCTTCCAATATTCAACCACCTCTCTCACCTGGAGAGAGTGTTGTACAAACTGGCCAACAAGACACATAGGATCAAACAATACATGTCCACCACAATCCATGGGATCCAGACATGAACAGCCCAGGGCAGCTCCAGACGGGTGCAACAGTATAGCCAGGCTTAACATGGACGAGACACTTTTGTTTTCTCAATTTGGCAATACGAAATAGACTCACATTCTAGATTCTCAAGGATGCATGACGATTTGTCCATGCAGGGGTCAACTCAAACTTAACGGTTCACAACCAGAAGGGTGTCCAGCCTTCCAGAAGCAAATATAGACACCGGCCTTTTGGTTCAGAGTGCACGAGGGTATCTCTTGCAGAGGTTGGACGGGTTCCCCGTTCCGACGGTTGGGTATAATGGAGGAGCCACCCCCCCCAGCACGGCTCGTCTCAGCTTTTCATTGCATGCACTAGTGTTGACACTTGTCCCACATGTGACTGCATGCCTCCTTCAGCATGCATTCCTCCCATCATTTGGAAAATCACCTGTCCTTCCAAAAGGACTTAGGTTAAAAACATATAATGCACATATCTTTTGGATATTATTCCCAGGCTTAAGCCCCCTAGTATTAGCCCCTAGGCTCAACACTTAGCCCCTTTCCCACCTTCCAGCCCCTAATTCCTTGCCCACTCTGTGGATGCTTAGTCCCCCTTCACTCATTCATCGTGGTTGGTCTACACATGGTGGTGTTTATGTTTTATTAATTGTTCTGCGTGATTACATATACAACAGCAGGCTCCTGGCCTTCAACACTTAGGCTCCTTGGCCTAACAACACATAAGCTTCCAGCTTATACAAATTTGGCTCACCAGCCTATAAAACATAATTACAATTCCTTTCAAAAAATGGTTTACAATGGGGCTCGGGCTTGGGGACACTACAGAGACCATTCAAAAGTGCATTTATGGCTTTGTAATTATTCTCACCGAGTTTCACTGCTTTGTCATTTGTTGGTGGAACTACTGGCGTTGTGTATCCATCTATAATTGATTTCCAAACTTGAAATCCTTGTGCCTGTATATATGCCTTCATCCTTATGCTCCAAAAAGCATACTTCTGTCCATCAAATTGTGGTATTCCATTTTAATACAAGTTGGTAATCTCCATGATCTACCTTTAAGTGGTTAAACCGATTTCTGAAGGAACCTGCTCTGATACCAATTGTTGGATTACTGAGAGGGGGGGGGGTGAATCAGTAATAACGTAATTGTAATCCTTTTCTTCAAATGTTATATCAATGTATAATTATTATCCAATAATGAGCAGTAATAAATAAACAATCACACACATACACAGTTCACCTGTGTTTTACGTGGAAACCCAAATCGGGAGAAAACCACAAAATGATTTTTCTTATATGTCTTGAAGAATTACATTCATTGGAAGCAACAACTTCCTTTGTTTTCCAGCTGCAACTGGAAGGAGGCTCCAACCCCCTAGTTTCTCAGGCTACAACTTGAGGGAAGATCCAACTCCCCAAACCAGAAGGAGGCTACAACCCCCAATGTACTCCAGATACAACCGGAAGGTGGCTACAACCATCTGTCCTTGCCCTGTCCTGCCACCCTGAAGTAGAGGTAGAATGATGGAATCAGTGTCACACTATCACTGTGAGATATACCATTGTAAACCTATACCAATAAATCTGAACCATGCATCAACCATGCATCAACCTGTAATCAACCTGTACCATAAACAAGTACATCAACCATGCACCAACCTGTAATCAACCTGTACCATAAACAAGCGCATCCAACCATGTATCAAGTATGTTCCAATCATGTGTCAACTATTCATCAACTATGAATCATCAATATGTACCAACATCATCAACTATACACTTCATGTATGTGTCAACTCATCAACTACTTGTCTCAACCATGTACTCAACATGTGCCAAAACCAAAAGCCCTCATCAATTTCATCATCCAAATATGATTTGTAGCTCTGTAATAGACCTGGTGTATATGATCACATTCCTGCAAACCTTCCTTAACTTTAAAAACAAGAGACTAGCATTTTCATCAAACTTTTCTTTAGTCTCACATGCCTCGTTTTGGATTAGTCAACAACCCTAACTTGAAGTAATTGTAACTTTGAACCTGTAATGTATAAAGATATGAACTAATACACAATTTTCTTCATTATGTTTTATGCAATTCCTCCAAGTGGCACTACTTGTAACCTCTCAGAAAAGGAGTTATAGCAAAAATGGCATACCTTGTTGAATTCTGGCTTATTCTAGAAAGAGACCTTGTAGAGCGTGCCCCACACAAAATATTTGATGAAATGATATGAAACTATTACAAGGAATACTAATGATGGTACCCTAACCAACACATTTTGTCTCACTGAATTTGTATCTGTTATGAAGAAGTTATGACATGTTTACCCAAAACACCTGATTTTGACTAGTTTCAGGACTGGCCACAAACCCTATTTTCCACAGAGTGTAACTCCCAAAATACAACGACCCACATGCTGAATTTTTAACCATTGATACTTGGATACATTTTCTCATTGGCATAGCAATTTCAGGATCTGGATCATTATAGAAAAAAATTTATAGTAAAAATGGTGAGATTACCTAAAAATAACATACCTTAGAAAGCACCATCAAAAGAATTTATCCTTCCTTGCATTTCGGCCTTCTTTTCTTCACTTTCCTAAGAATTTAGGCTTATATATAATTTTTATACCTCATAAACCTATAGATATTCAATATGCTCAAGTGTGATTCAAATTAGAGAGCCTTGCCTCTTATTTATACTCTCCAAGTAGCTTCCTTTAAAATAACTTCTAGGTCACTTGACCCACTTTCCTTAATTTAGGGTTGGGTCCACTTTTAATTTCTCCATTAAATTTATTATTAAAATAATTTATTTTGTATTC
>ML782298.1:484398-505885 GCA_009831015.1 Picea engelmannii
CGTTATACATACCACCAGAAATGGCATGACATGTACTATCCATATAGAATAGTATTATCTTAAAATATATCATAACTCATACCATTACCCATCAAACAAACTTGGGTCCATTACCCAAACCTGGGGTCTCCAACTTCTCATGGACATGACTCTCTAACCGTGAGGAATTATGTGGCGTTCCACATACCAATGGAAATGACATGACAAGAGCTATCCATCTAGGATATTTTCCCTAACAAATTCACTTTCCTTAATCTCATTATTCCATAATTAAGCATGGGTTCTCTTACTCCACAAAGCATCTTCCCGTGAGGGCTTTCACCATAAGGGGACCACTTTGGAGTTCATCCATATTTACTTCTTATCAACCATGACAAAACAATAATGAGTCATATTTACATCAAACAATATTGGGTCCGTTACCCAAACCTTTGTGCTACGGGGCTTTCTTCAAGGGTTGACATCAATGACAACCAACCGTAATCAACATCTTACTGAAATTCTCTTTCACATTTCAAATGAGAGATTCACACTCACTTTTTCTCTTCATGAGATGTGTTATAGACAATTGATGTTGATTCTTATTTTTTTTGAAAGTTAACAAAATTTATTTGGGCATGTATAACCCCATCTGTGTGAATGTTTTATTTGAAATAAAACTTCAAGGCCTTGTTGTCATACATCAACGACCTATCAAATTGCATAAATATAATTTTCAATATTGATCTCTAAGAACTATTGTTTCAGATAATTATTCTCATTAATATATATGTACATGACCTTTTAATTCCCCTATTTATTTCCTCAATTCTTATCGCATGAGTATTTTCTCACTTTACTGGTTCTAGAGACAATGTATTCAGAATAAGTAAGAAATAAACAGTTTAACTAGTGTTATCTTCGATGCAATCTAATCATTTTGTATCATTTGTTTTCCTTTTCTAAAGTAGTTACTTTCATGTTGAGATATCTCCATAAGGAGACTATTTAGCTTTGGTACATACACATTTATCTATGTAGATCAAATATGTATCATAAATACAGATTCTATAGCTAAAGGCAATCAAATCCAACATGAATAATAACTTTTATCTCAATAGCTCCAATATGTAGTCTACACAATTCTGCAATATATATATGTGATTATGAATCTACTTATAATCAGTAAATAAAATTTATCTACATTTTTATAGGGCATGTAAATCAATAAATCTAATATGAACCATGAGACAACCTTGTATAGATCATTTCTTACATATAGATAAACCATTCAATACTTCAATAGAATGAAATTTAAATAGTGAAGATACATATCTGAAATAGTTATGATGGGAAAACAAATGAAACAACCACGTTCCACCCAACCGTAGATACATAACAACCATGATTACTTGTCCTGATCAACCCCTAGCATGACCATGACTCCATAAGGGAAAACTATGCATCACTCTTTATCCACTGTGTGATATCCTCGAATTGTTAAAAAATAAATTATTTCAAAGTTGTTGTTTTAAAAATAAATTTCCATTTATGGAAATTTGAATTTTAGATTGTTAAGTATGTAATTATTATTTTTATGACTGTTGGACAAACGTTTGACTTCCCAACTGTCCTCTTTTGATGGAAACATGTATGAGACAAGTTTTTTAATAAATTTAATGTTGGAGAACAGATGGAACAACCAGGTTAAAAGTAGCTTAATATGACTCCATGAGTGGGGAACGGGTTTGAGTTATCTCAAAGATGATTTTTACAACTGTCGGAAGTTGAGTTCTTTCACTAATAGCTCCTAAAAAGCATGGATTTGTAAAGATGTGAATTTCCCGAGGGAAACGAATGGAAAGTCATAGGCAATGAAAATTGAGATATATACAACATATGTGGGAGGAAGAACACTTCTTAGTATGTTGGGAAGGAATTGTTTTGTTGTTATGAGCACATATGGTGTTAGGAAATTATTTTCTAAACCATTTAGAGAGACAATTGTTAAAGAGTGACGCACAATTTTCCCCTATGGAGTCATGGTTAGGCTAGGGGGTGATCAGGACAAGTAATTGTGGTTGTTGTGTATCTACATTTGGGTGGAACATGGCTATTCCATTTGTTTTCCAAGCATAATTGTTTCAAATATGTATCTTAATTGTTTACCATTCATTCTTATAAAGGATTATATGGTTCATATATGTTTGTGTGTGTAAATAATGATCTATATAGGTGTACCTCATGGCCATAATAGATTGGTTGATTTACATGTTGCTTAAATATATGTTTGTATATTCTTGTTGGGTTTGACTTTCTTTTATCTATAAAACTTGTAAGTAGGCTACAAAATTGATCTACATAGATAAATGTATAGGTACTAAAGATAAATAGTCATCTTATGGATATCTCTCATCATGAAACTAACTAAAACATAAATGAAAACAAGTGAAATCGAAATGCTTATCTGAAACAATAGTTCTTAGATAGAAATATTACAAATTATATTTATGTAGTTTGATAGGTCACTGACGTATGTCAACAAGTCCTTGTAGAGTTCTTTGCAAATAAAATATTCATACATATGGGGATTATACATACCCAATAATTTATGTTAACTACTCCAAAACAAAATTTAAATAATAGACATCAAATATCTACAACAGATCTCATGAGGAATAAAAGTGAGCGCAAATATCTCGTTCGATTTGTGGAAGAGAATCTCAGTAAGAGGGCATTTTTTTTTATGGAACCCGAGTACCTTTTAAATACAAGAAATTCTCCCTTCGTGAAAATCCTATCATATGATGTTAAGTTGCAAGGGAAATTAGAAGTATGATTATCTCCTCAACTACTTGAAGGAACAAGAATAAAAAAAAAAAAAGAGAAAGGGAGTAAACTTATCTTGACCTGGAATTATTTCCGGTCGTTTTTCCCCTTGCAAGTAATTTGGTTCGTGTCTTGAGGGGATAAGGAGGCTCATAGAAATCTGATAGGTTCCATCACAATAAAAAAGGTACCCATCATCAAATTCGTATCCACATAAATAAAACAAAAAATACAAATTTAAAACTAGGTACAAATAACATAGGTCCTTTACATTTTCAATTATGGATCAATCCATTTCATGCTTCATGAGATATTTAATAATAGAGGATATCTAAAAGTTCACTAATGTAGAGGAAATTATATCGGAGCACATTACCTCAAGAATTCAAATGAATTAATTACATAGATGAAGTAATTACCGATACAAATTACAAAGAGTAATTACAAAAATGAAGTACAAAGAATATTCACAGAGATTAATTACAGAGAGTAATTACATAAATGAATTACAAAGAGTAATTACAGAGGCTCATTACAAAGACTAATTTACAAAGAGTATTTATCGATGCTAATTACATAGACTAAGTACATAGATAACAATAGGAATTAAAGGTGTCAAAACTATCAATGTTTCCATACGAAGCAGACAGACCCATTAATATAGGGAAATCAAAATCAAATGAATAATTACAAAGACCGTGATAACACTTAAAGGAGTCTTACTTATCAAATTTTCCACACTGAAAATATAGGCCCCGTAGTATAGGGAAACTACACAAAATGTCTAGTTGTACCGCGTAGTTTAAATACCAAACTGCTGAAAGTTACGATAAACTACAAGAAATTAAAACAAGAGAACCCAAGATAATGATATTCGATGATTAAACTGGGATTTTAGTTTATCAAAATGATTTGGGTATTGGTCATTCACCAGAGTTAAGATGAGACGGTTATCAAGAATAACTAAGCGTTGTTAAGGAAGCATTCTTGAATTTTTTCTTGAGGATTCCTTTCAAACACACGAAATCACCTCTCTGTAGCTTACATATTCCCTTAACACGCGCATAATCCGAGTAAATACAAAAAAAACATGTTAGTCTAACTACCTACTATGGGTTTTGTAAAGACCTTCATGAGTTAGGGAGGTATCAGAGGATTTATGGGTTATGTCTGGAGTGCAGAAAATAGATACAGGTCCTTGAACACTACTAATACCACCCATTACATTTTAACTTTAACACTTTCTCTGAAAGAAAATATTTAGAACGAATAATTCTCACAGAGAAAAAAGAAACATTCTACCCAGAATTCTATTCGAAACAAATTATCAATGCCCAAAAGACTTACCTGGTTATTCGAAGCACACCAACTTTCTTACAGAAACACTGATGCATATATCTATGCCTAGGGAAGAACTCTATAGAGTTACCAGGTCACAAGGAACATCGTTGTGGAGGAAATATTAGTGAAAACAAGGTAAGGAGATCAAATGCAATTAGCATGACAGTTCCTCGAGACCAAAATTTGTATTTGTAGAGTGACAAAGTACGCCCACCTCCCCATTGCCATGTGAAATCAGTGAAGTGGAGGTCCTACATTGGTTAGATCTCTAGAGAGTCAGATCCCGTGGGTACATGGTAGGTAAATCGTTTATTGAAATCCATGCTACACCTTTAATGCATGTAAAGAATAGATTCATACTTTCAATTATAGATTTGAATTTTCAACCACTAGGTTCATAAATATCCCATATCCCTTGCATCATTGGGTAGTGGAACCTAGGGATTTTTTGTTATAGATATGGTGTTACATGTTTTGGGTAAGCCTAGTAACTAACATGACCATTTCAACGTGTGTCTTCATAATCGTGACCCTTGGAAAAAATTATGTCTTCTTGGTTAGGATTAAGTATGTCTCTTGTTTTAATCTTATAAAACAAATTCAATATGGGAATAACCTTTATTCACTATAGAATAGCATAAAAATTATATGAGTTATGGTTAGGGTTTTATTCCTCCTAGTTTAGGAATAAACTAATATGGAGAAAAATATTTATGCACTACAAGAATAATATAAGAATGATATGAGAAGAAATCATTATGTTTATAGTATTATTTCTCTCTTATGGATAGTTTTATTAAAAAAAAATTAAGTTGAAATCAAAGTAATGAGTCAGTTAATGAATGGTTGAAAACATTGGTTGGATATATATTGTCATTGACAATAAGACTATATTTTCTCCACTTAAAAAACAAATTTAGTAGAAAGTTTTGGGGTACATTACATATGGTATCAGATATGTTGATTACAACACTTAGGCCTATGGGAAACACCAAAAAGTTATTTTTCTAAAGAAAAATCTAACAAATAATATTTATTGTTACAAACAAAAAATTTGTCTTTTTGTAAAAAAAATGTCAACGCAAAATGGAGAAGGAGAAAAATCTAAGAGGAACCAAAATCAAGAGCTCCATAGAAACCCAAAACATCATAGTGAGGGAAGTTCAAGCACCCAAGTATTGGAAATGATGAGGAATCTTATTGTGTAATTTCAGGTGTTTAAAGCTGATAATGAAAAGTTAAATAGATGTCAAGAAGATCAATAGGAAATTAATGAAATGTTGTTACACACTATAGCAAAAAACAAGAGTCGAAGAAATAATGAGATAGAAGAGGAGCTCAGTAGAAGGTCCTCAAAGAATTCTAGTCATGAAACAGAAAGAGACGACAACTCTTCTGAGGACACATGCGTGACAAAAAATAAGGTATCTAAAGGAAATAAGAGAAAACAATTGGATCACCTGGAAGGTGAATTCAAAAAGATAAAATCCTCCTCCTTTGACGGGGAATCGAATACTGGTGAAGAAGTTGAAGCCTAGCTGCTAAACATAAATAAATATTTTCATATTTATAATTATTCTAGTAATATGAAGGTTAGAATGGCCATTTATAACTTAAAAGGAAAGTCCAATATCTGGTGGCAAGACCTGAAGCTAGCAAAAGGATTGAAAGAAAAATGGATGGAATGGTCAAAATTCAAAAATCATTTCAAGAAATAATACCTATCAGAAATTTATTATGAAAGGAAGACTAAAGCATTTTATGAATTGTGACTAGGAAAAATGTCTATGGATGATCTAATTAATAAATTTCTAGATTTGATGAGGTTTTTTCCTTATATTAAAGAAGATAAGGTAAATATTCAAAGGTTCTTTAGTTGTCTACCACATTCTTATGAAGACATAATTGAATTTGATAATCCTAAATCTTTGAATGAGGTATTTAGGAATGCCAAAATGTGTTATGATCAATATATGCAAAGATTTGAAACGCATAAGGCATGGAGAGATGGGAAGAAGGATAAATTGAATCAATGGAAGAAAGGTTTTCAATTGGCCCCTTTCCGTAACATTACGAAATGATTTCAAAGGAAGGACTATCCTTGTAGCACACAACATACTCAGGGGGAAAATAAACCAGCTAATTTTGGATTCAAGAAGATAGTGGACAGTCCTAGAGAACCATTGAAATGTTGGGAGTGTGGATAACCCCACCTGTGGAGGAATAGTCCATGGTTAAACCCATAAATAAATAATTCATTCCACAATCTTCAATAGGCTTCAACAATTGTAGATATAGGCAGAAGCATGCATAAGATCAATGCAACTTTGGATGGCAGGAAAGCAGATCATCAATCCACTATTGTGGAAGTTGAAGTTGAAATTCATAACAAAAATGTCTCGATACTAATTGATGCAGGAGCTATTTTAAGTTATATTACTCCAACCTTACTAGAATTGAACAACTTAAAGAAGGTAAAACATGCTAAATACTGGTTAGTACAACTAGTAACATGGATAAAAAGAAAGGTAACATAATTTGTTTCTGATTGTGAAATTAGTATAAGTGGTCAGAATACAAAGTTAAATATGAACGTGTTACCTTTAGGGTCGTATGACATAATTATAGTAATGGACTGGTTAGAAAGGAATAAAGTGATACGAAACTATTATGAAAATTCATTTGTGTAAAAGGATGAAAATAATATAGCGAGAATAGTACAAGGAATCAAAAAACCAGTTTTTGTTAGACAAATATCAGCAATGCAATTCAAAAAATGTATTAATCAGGGGTGAAAAGTATATGCTATTCAAGTAAATAACATTTTGGAAAAATAAAGAAAACCAAATTTGGAAGACCTTGCAATCCTTTAGGGATTTAAATATGTATTCATAGAAGAGATACTAGAACTACCTCCAAGGAGAGAAATAGATTTCTCTATTGATCTACTACCTGGATCTTCCCTAGTATCAAAGGCACCTTCTAGAATGAGTGGTCCTGAACTAACATAATTCAAAAGTCAGTTACAGGAACTGTTCCATAAAGAATACATCAAACCAAGTATTTCACCATGGGGAGCACCAGCTTTTTTTGTTAAAAAGAAACATAGAACGCTAAGATTCTGTATCAATTATCATCAATTGAATAAAATGACGATTAAAAAAAAACACCCTTTACGTATAATCAATGATCTCTTTGACCAGGTTGGAGGAGAAAAAATATTCTCTAAGTTAGACTTGAGATCTGGTTATCACCAAGTCAAGATAAAGGACGAAGACGTAAACAAAACAACATTTAGAACATGTTATGGACATTATGATTTTGTAGGGATTCCATTTTGACTTACTAATGCACCAAAAAGTTTCATGTGCTTGATGAACAATATATTCAACCAGTATTTGGATAAATTCATATTGGTCTTTATCGTTGATATACTAATCTATTGAAAAACTGAACAAGAACATGAACAACATTTGAAAATATTATTACAGGCTCTAAGAGAACATAAATTGTATGCTAAGTTTGATAAATGCAATTTTTACCAAAGAAAGATACAATATTTAGGGCAGGTGATATCGGAAGACGATATTGCAGTAGACCTTGAAAATATTAGAGCCATTATGGAATGGACTATTCCTAAATACGTAGTAGACATAAGATCATTCATGAGGATTATCGCCTATTACCAGAGTGTAATCAAAGGATTTTACACAATGGCCTATACTATTACATCACTGCAGAAAAAGGGAATGAAATTTAATTGGTATAAAAAATGTCAAGACAGTTTTGATAAATTAAAAGGACTGTTAACTACGGTGCCAATCCTTAAGGTGGCATACCCAGATAAATATTTTTTAGTTTTCATAAATGGAAGTAAAGAAGTATTAAGAGGAGCATTAACAAAGGATGGACACATCATTTGTTATGAATCACGCAAATTAAAGGAACATGAAAGAAACTATGTAACCCACGATCTAGAATTGGTAGTTGTAATTCATGCATTCAAAATGTGGCAGAATTATTTAATGGGAAGAAAATTTCTATTACTAACAGATAACAATGGTGTAAAACACTTGCTCATTCAACATTTTCTCAATGCAAGACATGGGAGGTGGTTGGCCTTTTTAAGTGAGTTCAATTTTAAAGTACGACACATCAAGGGAAAATAAAATAAAGTTGTAGATGCACTAATTCAGAGAACTAATGAGCTATGTGAAGTAATTATCAACAAAGAAGAAAATGATATTGAGGATAGGATCAAATCTTCAAGCATAAATGGTGAAAAATACATCAAAACAACATAACAATTGCAAAGAAATTAGGGAAATCTTTGGAATACACATCTCATTATAGATAAAAGTAGGTTGTTAAGGTTAAAAGATAGGTTTTATGTACCTAATTTTACTGAATTGAATACGATGGTTCTTGATGACTACACAAAAGTCCATATTATGGTCATCCAGGATACCAAAAAATGATAATATATTTAAGAAAACAATTTTATTGGCCTAATATGAAATATGAAACAACTAAATACTTGTCTAAATGTTTATATTGTCAATAGGTAAAAGTTGAGCATCAACATATGGACAGTATTTTACAACCTCTCCCTATACCAAAATGGAAATGTGAAATTATTTCAATGGAATTCATTACAGGCTTTCCTAAGACTCAAAGACAAAACGAACTAGTTATGGTAGTGATTGATAAGCTACGTAAGTCTAAACATTTTATACCTATGAAATATACTTACAAAGCGATTAATATCGCTGAAATTTTTATGAAAGACATATTTAGGTTGCATGGAATTCCTAAGATGGTGATTTTAGATAGAGATGTTAAAAGTTACATCCAATTTTTGGAAATAATTGTTTGCAGGTTGGGTACTAATTTCAATTTTAGCATAAGTTACCATCCACAAAAGGATGGGGAAACATAACATACTAATCAAATTAGATAAGACATATTACGAATGCATGTAAGAACAAAACCAGCTAAGTGGGAACAATATCTACATTTAGTTGAATTCGCATACAATAATGGGTATCAAACATCAACTGAGATGAGTCCCTTCAAAGTTTTATATGGAAGGAAATGTACAAACTCGATTGAAATTATTATGGTTGGACCAAAGTTGCTACAAGAAATGGAAAGGATGGTCAAAATGGTTCAATAGAACTTGAAAGAGGCACAAGATCCACAAAAAATCTATGCATATCTAAAAAGGAGACATAAGGAATTCAAAATTGGAGAGCATGTATATCTCAAAGTCAAAGGAAGGAGAAGATCCCTAAAACTAGGAAGTTGTTCCAAGTTGGCGTCAAGATTTTGTGGTCCTTTCGAGATCTTAACTCGAATCATATGAGTGGTGTATCAACTAGCACTCCCTGCAAATTAAAACATTCATAATGTTTTCTTCATTTCCTTATTAAAAATATATATTCATGATCCTACTCACATAATTAATTGGAACATGGTGTATGTGGAACCAAAAGGTGAGTTCCAAGTGGAACCTCTATATATTTTGGACAGGAAAAAAACAATACTTTAGGATATAGCAATCACCCACATAAAGATGCAATCAAAGCACTTTAGTCATGAGGAGGATACTTGAGAATTGGAAGAAGAAATGATGACATCTAATCTAATTCTTCTCCTGTACATGATTGAACACTAAGGAACATGTTATACTTAAGGGGGAGAGGATGTGATGTCCTCAAATTATTCAAAATTAAATTATTTCAAATTTGTTGTTTTAAAAATAAATTTCCATTTATGGAAATTCAAATTTTAGATTGTGGAAATATGTAATTATTATTTTTATGACTTTTGGACAAAATTTTAACTTTCCAATTGTCCTGTTTTGATGGATACATGTATGAGACAAACATTTTTAAGAAATTTAATGTTAGAGAACATATGGAACAACTAGCTTAAAAGTAGTTGACTATGACTCCATGAGTGGGGAACAAGTTTGAGTTACCTCAACGCTGATTTTTATAAGTGTCAGAAGTTGAGTTCTGTCACTAGCAGCCCCTAAAAAACAGGGATTTGTAAAGCTATGAATTTCCCAAGGAGGGAAAGGAATGAAAAGTCTTAGTAATGGAAAATGAGATATATACAACATATGTGGGAGGTCGGATGTTGCTTAGTATGTTGGGAAAAAATAGTTTTGAAGTATCATATATATATATATATATATATATATATATATATATAGGTGTTGCTCATGGCCATAATCGATTGGTTGATTTACATGCTGGTTACATATTTGTTAGTATATTCTTGTTGGTTTTGACTTGCTTTTAGATATAAAATCTGTATGTAGGATACAAAATTGATATACATAGATAAATTTGTAGGCACTAAAGATAAATAGTCATCTCATGGAGATCTTTCATCATGAAACTAACTAAAATAGAAAGGGAAAAAAGTGAAATCGAAATGATTATCTGAAACAATAGTTTTTTTTGTGAATAAAAAGTGGATCCTTATATTAATTCCAATTGAAATCTTACAAAAAATACCTGCATCCTATATTCTTACACAAAAATGCGACCAGCAAGTCCTTCGGGAGTAGAACGACGGTCCAGATTCTCTCGCATTTCACGATTTTGTGTTTCACGACTTTACGATTTGCACAGACAAATCCCTCCATGATGCAGACTACCAATAGCTGAGTTCCTGAAGTCTTCTCGCATTAGATTAATGGGACCAGATCGACGGTCTAGATCTCTTCGAGCTCCAATGGTCCAGATCTGTTCTCACTTTTCACGCTTTTGCATTTCGTGATTTCACGACTTTGGAGAGTAGATTCCTTCTTGCTTCAGACTCCTGATAGCCGAGTTTTCAAAATTTTCTCGCATCAGATCAATGGGACCAGATCTCTTCTAGTACCAACGGTCTAGATCTGTTCTCTCTTTACGCGATTTCAGATTTCGCGATTTCGCGACTTTGGAAAATAGCTGCTTTCATGCTTCAGACTCCCAATAGACGAGTTCCCAAAATTTTCTCACATCAGATCAATGGGACCAGATCAATGGTCCAAATCTCTTCTAGTGCCAACGGTCCAGATCTGTTCTCGTTTTTTGTGATTTTGCATTTCGTGATTTCGCGACTTTGGAAAATAGATACCTTCATGCTTCAGACTCTCAATAGCCGAGTTCTTGAAATTTTCTTGCATCAGATCAATGGGACCATATTGATGGTCCAGATCTCTTCTAGTGCCAACGGTCCAAATCTTTTCTCTCTTTTTCACAATTTTGCATTTCACGATTTCGCGACTTTGGAAAATAGTTGCCTTCATGCTTCAGACTCTCGATAGCCGAGTTCCCAAAGTTTTCTCGCGTCAGATCAATGGGACTAAATTGACAGTATAGATCTCCTATAGCACCAATGGTCCATATCCACTCTCTCTTTGCGTGACTTCGTGATTTTGGGAAGCAACATCCTTTGTGCTCCTGACTCCCTATTGCCGAGGTCCTGAAATCATCTGTCGATTGATGATCTTCTGCGCTGAAACTTACATGTTCAACCTCCTTTTACCCCACTTAAATGTTCAAGTACAAGATGATTCAAAATGAAAATGTCTCCTTGGTATATATAGGAGACTAGGAGGTATAATTACAACTAATGGCCTAAAGCCAACATAAATAAAATAACATTACTAATATAATATGCCCCAATTAAGGGGTAATGAGTGAATATTAGGGCTTAACAATTTCTTTGCAATTGTTTTGTTGTTTTGATGTATTTTTCATCATTTCTTCTTGCAGATTTTATCCTATCCTCAATATCATTTTCTGCATTGTTGATAATTACTTCATATAACGCATTAGATCTTCGACTTAGTGCATCTGCAACTTTATTTTCTTTTCCCTTGATGTGTCATACTTAAAAATAGAACTCACTTAAAAAATCCAACCACCTCTCATATCTTGCATTGAGATCCTTTTGGTTGAACAAGTGTTTTACACCATTGTTATCTTTTAGTAATATAAATTTTCTTCCCATTAAATAATGTCGCCACATTTTCAATGCATGAATTATAGTTGCTAATTCTAGATTGTGAGTTATGTAGTTTCTTCCATGTTCATTTGATTTGTGTGATTCATAACAAATGAAGTGTCCATAACGTGTTATTACTCCCCCTAATACTTCTTTACTTTCATCCACACATACTGTAAAATATTTATTTGGGTATTCCACATTAAGTATTGCCACTGTAGTTAATAGTGCTTTCAATCTATCAAAATTGTCTTGGTAGTTTTGATACCAATTAAATTTTGTTCTCTTTTTCTGCAGTGAGGTAATAGGATAGGCAATTTTGAATAATCCTTCGATAAACCTCTGGTAATATTTGGTAATCCCTATGAATGATCTTATTTCTGCTATGTCTTTAGGGATAGGCCATTCCATAATGGATCTAATATTTTCAGGGTCTACTGCAATATCATATTATGATATTACATATCCTAAATTTTGTATCTTCCTATGGTAAAAACCACATTTATCAAACTTAGCATACAATTTATGTTCTCTTAGAGCCTATACTAGGAATTCTATGAAATTTGTGTTGTTCTTTAAACACAATAAAGGTGTATCATATGCACATAATACACAATCTACTTACCATGTACCCACGAGTTCTGCCGCTTCATGGACCTAACCAATGAAGGCCCTCCACTTCACGGATTTCACATGGAAACTTAGCAGGCATACTCTGTCATTCTTCCACTACGAGAGATGGGCTCGAGGCACCATAATGTTCATTCAAATGAAACCTCCTTACACTGTCTCACTAAAATTTCCTCCGTAAACGTTATTCGTATGTAGAACAAAAAAATTAGAGTCCTACCCTGGGCATAGATAGATGCAGTAGAGAGCCATGGAGAATGTAAGAGATGGTGTGCTTCAAGTAACCAGGTAAGACTTCTGAGCATTGATATTTATTTTTTCGAAATGATAATTTCGGGGTAGAAATTTTGTCTTCTTTGTTAGGATTACTCAGTCTATTTCATTTTTCCTTCTAAATTTTAAAGAGTCCATAAATACCAATGAACAACATTTAAGATGTAATTAGGAGTAGGGCTTATGCTTTACCCCAGGATAGAATGGTCAAAATCGTATGTTGGATATGTTTCCGGTCCAAGCATTAAAGTTAGATATTAAAGTGTTGTATCAATAGCTTACATGGACAATCCTACTTCGCAACGTCCATGGTTAAGGAAACTATTTTCTCATTTCTTCTTTCCAGACCTAACCATGGAATTCATATGATACCTTCCTATTTCATGAAGGGATTTTCACAACACAAAGTAGGTAGTTATGTTTTTGAGTTTTTTTTTTTTTTTTTCTCAAAAAATTATAGTTGTTCTTCTATTAACTGGTATAGAACCACACATCTTACGATTTACCATTTTGGTCTTAAGCTTGAATAGGTGTGCAATAAAGGTTCTGTAAGATACATAAAGGAATATTTTGTGTATTTGAAAGGATTCCCCTAAAATAAAAATTTAGAAATTATTCCTTACAAATTTCCTAGTTTGTTTGTTAGATAACATTATCCTGGGTTCTCTGCTTATCTCCCTGTAGTTGATCATAATCCTCAGTATTGTTACATTAATAATTATGAAATAATCTTGGAAGTATGTGAAGTTACCCTATGTTAAGGTTTTTGTCTATTCTATGTGGAAACATTGATAGTTTTGACTCTTTTAAATTTCTATCGTTGTCTTTGTAATTACTTCATTTGATTCTTTATTTCCCCATGTTAAGGGATCTGTTTCTTCCATGTGGAAATGTTGATATTTTTTACTCTTTTAATTGCTATCGATGTCTCTGTAATTACTTCATTTGATTCTTGATGTAATGTGTGGTCAAATATAATTTCCCTCTTGATAAATTTAATATTTAACTTCATGGTAAGTAATTATTGTTTAAAGAGCTGCGTGAAGCACGTATTGGATTGATTATTTAAGCATAATAAAAGAACATACCTCTTCTATTAGTATCTAGTTTTAAATTCATAGTTTTCGAATCATTTATATGGATAGAAGTTTCATGATCGGTCCCTTTTTATTTCGAGAGAACCCATCAGACTTATACAAGCCTCCTTCTCCTCTTAGGTCAGGGACCAAAATTACTTCACAAGGGGACATACGACCATAACTAAATCCAAGCACGAGATAAGTTTACACTCTTTCTCTTTTCTGTTTATTTTTCCTTCAAAATAATTTGAGGACATAGTATTACTTTTGGTTTCCCTTTGCAAGTTAAAATCATACGGTTTTGATTCTTAGAAGGGGTCTTCCATATAGCTGAAAGGTATTCAAGTTCCATTAAATATGGCCTCTCACTAAGATTCTCTTTCATAGATCAAACGAGAGATCTGTGCTCACTTTTGTTTTTCACGAGATCTGTTATAAATAGTCCATGTTGATTCTTATTTTTTTTTAAAGATAATAAAATTTATTTGGGCATGTATAACACCATCTGTATAAATATTTTATTTGAAAGAAAACTTCAAGGCCCTATTTCCATACATTAATGACCTATCAAACTGCATAAATATAATTTGCAATATTGATCTCTAGGAACTATTGTTTCAGATAATCATTCTCGTTGATATATATGTACATGACCTTTTAATTCCCATATTTATTTCCTCAATTTTTATCGCATGTCTTTTCTCACTCCACTAGTTCTAGAGACAATGTATTGGGAAGAATTAAGAAATAAACAATTTTTTTAGTATTATATTCAATGCAATCTAGTAATTTTGTTTCACGTGTTTTCTGTTTTCTCGAGTAGTTAGTTTCATGTTGAGAGATATCCATAAGGAGACTATTTATCTTTGGTACATACACATTTATCTATGTAGATAAAATTTGTAGCCTAAATACACATCCTATAGCTAAAGGTAGTCAAATCCAACATGAATAATAACTTGTATCTCAACAACTCCAATCTGTAGTCTACACAATTATGTAAAATATTTATATGATTCTGCATCTACATGTAATCAGTAAATAAAAATTATATACATTTGTATAGGGAACGTGAATCAATAAATCTAATATGAACCATGAGACACCACTATATAAATCATTTCTTACATATATATCAACCATTCAATACTTCAATATAATGAAATGTAAATAGTTAAGATACATATCTGAAATAGTTATGCTGGGAAAACAAATGGAACAACCATGTTCCACCAAACCATAGATACAAAAAAACCATGATTACTTATATTGATCACCCCCTAGCCTGACCATGACTCCATAAGGGAAAACTATGCATTACTCTTTAGCCATTGTCTCTCTGAAGAGTTCAAAATATCATTTTCCTAACATTATATGTCCTCATAACAAAAAATAGTTCTTCCCAACATACTAAGTAATGTCCTGCCTCCCACATATGTTTTATATATCTCATTTTTATATTTCCTAGGAATTTCCATTCCTTTCCCTCCTTGGGAAATTCAAAGATTTACAAATACTTGATTTTTAGGGGCTACTAGTGACAAAAATCAACTTTTGACACTTGTAAAAATCATCTCTGAGTTAACTCAAACATTTTCCCTACTCATGGAGTCATAGTCAACTACTTTTAACCTGGTTGTCCCATCTGTTTTCCAACATCTAATTTATTAAAATATATGTCTCATACATCTATGCATCAAAAGAAGACAGTTGGAAAGTCAAACGTTTTTCCAATAGTCATACAAATCATAATTACATACCTCCACAATATAAAATTTGAATTTCCTTAAATAGAAATTTATTTTTATAATAACAACTTTGAAATAATTTATTTTTGAATAATTTGAGGATATCACAAAGTATTTTTTCTGTTACTTTTAAAAAAAAAATTATGCATCCATTGTAAAGTGTATTTCACTTAAATTATAAAAGTGAAACACTATAAGTAGCTTTATTATTTTAATTTCAAGTTATTTATTTTGCATGTAACTTTCTTTTATAATGTAACTTGATTTTAAAAGTGATACCCGCTTATTCTATAAAAGTGTGTCACTTCATAAGTAACTTATTTATAAAAGTGAGGTTATTAGGAGGGATGTCACCTCATGGACCAACTTCTACCTGCTACATGGCTCTTTTTCTATCATTTACGCCTTTTTTTATAAAAGGAATGAATTTTACATTTGAAGTTTATTTTCAGTGTTTTATTTTTTTTTAATAAGCTAATGTTTGGAGATATTTCCATCCAAACCATCAATATCAGTGTTTAAATTCATATTATCTTCATTTCTAATATGGATTATCCTAATGATCTTTATCTTACCAACACCAACTACTTTCAATGGAAATCCCATATGGAGGATTTATTCAAAAGTAAAGGAATGTATTGGATTAACTTTGGAAAAGAAGAAGAAACCATTGATGATGACAAGTATGCCAAATGGATTAATAGGAATGAAAAAATACATGGACTAATCAGAATGTCCATATCTCATGATTAAAGGTCTCACCTTCAAGGACTTGATTCCTGTAATACCCATGTTTCCCCCAATTTGTAAATATAACTATAAATGGTCAAGAGACTATGGCGGGCTAAATATGTGTGAATGTTTGATTTGATGAACCTTTGTATAAAAGGGTCAATGTATGAATATTTTGTTATTAATAGAATTTGAATTTGAATATGTGTTGCACAACTACTGAAAGGGGGGAAGTTTTCCAGGATAGAATATGGATTCTATGAGAGAGATGGTGAAGGGAAACTAGGTATGGTTGAGATGACCCTCACTAGACCAATACCTACTGGATGTAATTTCTCAATAGTCCTCTGACCAAGAAATGAATTACTAGTCACGATGGTAGTTGGAAGTCCATCCTCAAGAGTTAATGAGGAGATCGGGTAGGGTACCCATATGTAAGGATTCCATGCCTGACCATGAGTGTGGATTCATAACCATGCAACCTTGCCAAGTAAGGAAAGGAATGAGTTAATTCAAGGACAAAGACAAATATGCAAGAGAGAAGACTAGAGAAAACACTCTCCTTAGAAGCGTAAGGAACATACATCGACTCTGAAGTTGAGAGGAAAAATCTGAGTAGTAAGCTCAATCTGGCCATAAGAAGCCATGGGAAGCATTTGGATACAAGCTAATAAACAGAGTTGACGAGTGACTGAGGAAGTACTTGTGTAGACCTCCTTTCTTGGATCAGAGAAAACCAATTTCCATGTTCCTATGGGAGGAGGAGAGTAACCTTCATCCCTGAATCTTGTGGAGCAAGGAGAAATAATCTCTCTCAGAGAACCATGGTCCAGCTTGGGGGTGTTCAATGGTAAATCTATCAGGAGTGATTGAGCCTATGGTTGGGAGGAAACATGCACCCCTTTCAGGTTTTGCTTCACATTTTCCAGTTCTGATAAGTATTTTCATACTTTGTGTATTATATTCGATGCGATGATGAAATTTATGTGTTTATGATTCATCCTTTTAGTACTTGAACAATTGTTAGAAAATATCTATGATTTCTGTAAATTTTTATATCTATATCTTATTTCAATTTATCTCAGTTTTGTTGCTAGATAGTCATGGGATGGGAATCCGTAGAAGATTCAGGGCAAGATCGACTGAAATGTCTAATTCCTGCCAACCGCTTGAAGCTTACCTTAGCAGAAATGTTAAAGTATGAATTTTGTTGGAGAAGGGCATTTTTCCTTTAGATTATTCACTCATATGACTGAGGGCTTGTGCCCATGTCCTTAACCCAATTTTTTCTAAAGTATTAGCGCTTAGCCCCTAGAATTTCCAAAGTATCCATGTGATTGGAGTCTGGGAACCCCATGCTAGTCCAAAAAGGGGCTAGCTCTTCAGCGTCAGGACTTCAGGACTTGTAAATCCACAATGTTAAAAAATAGTCGAAGGTCGAAATCGCGAATCGACGAGGACCGTCGATCTAGGGATTTAGCAGATATCACTCTTAGCCGTTAGATTAGACATAGGAAGGGAAGTGTTAAGCACTTTAGTGAAATTCTACGTTAGGATAACAGGAATGGTATAACATCGAAACTCCTGAATGCCGGAGTCACGGAGTAAATCTGGACCATTTAATTGGAGGGACATGTGTCCACAGATCCATGATTATCCAATATTTTGGGTATTTGATGATCTAGAAATGTGCACATTTTCTCCGAATTTCTTCAAGCTAGATTAAACCCTGGCTGTAGATGCTAGGTACACATGGAAATAGATATGGCATGGCATGGAAGGAAATCCGATAGATACACACAAAATCCCCTAATGCTGAACTACCGAATTGACGAGGACCATTGGATGAATGGGTATGTTTCACATGATCCTGTGGTTCAGAGACTTCATACTCAAGAGGAATTTTCCCAAGGGTTTTCAAGGAGTGAAAACCACTAAAGTCGTGAATGCTGAAGTAAAACTCAACCATTGGTCGAAGATAACACATGGTGCAAGACTCGAGAGTCTAGAGAATTATCTCTTCGAGGGATTTGCATCTAGAGGATTTGGTAATATCCAAAGCCGAAGATGAAAAGTAATGAGAACTGTATATCTATGGATCTACGTGGAACCTTGTGAACCATTAGATTGAAGGACTGAGAAGTTATCAGCTTATGATGACATGGCTTGATGACATCATTGGATGTGATGTGGAGCCACATTATGTGTGCCATGTGTCACCCAATTTTAGATGATTCATATACCCATTGTACCTATTAGAGAATGAAACATGTCACCCCCTATCGAGGACAATGTCACCCCTTGACCCTTGTCACGTGTCAATTTCTAGTGCATGATTGCCTAGCCTACATGGATGGTGACATGTCCAGGACTTCGGGAGTTTGGACAGCTTTGAGAGTTTGAAATACATGGGGCGTGGTACAATATAGGAACATCCAACACAAAACATCGAACACCGACCACCGAAGGGCTAAGGCCACGTGTCAAGATATCATGATTTCAGGAGTTTGGACATAGTGTGGTAAAAAGGAATGCTTGATGGAGATCATCGATCACCAAACACCGATTTTCAAATGGATAAGGCCATGTGGAAAGACCTCAGGACTTCAGGGATTAGGAAAAAGTATGTTTAGAACTGAGTACCGAAGCCCCCTTTTTAACCGTAGATATCGACGGATGATGTGAAGCATTGATCCCCTCCGTTGTTCGGATATTTGAGAATTTGACAACACTTTTGGAACTCCCAAAGTCTGGGAAATTTTGAAGTGCCAAAACCTTTGCTAACAGAGGCTCCTAGCTCCCAATTTTAAGCTTGAGGTCACAAGGAACACCCCACTAATTGGTTCAATCACACAATGAGAGATATAAGTTTTGGGGGAGATAATTAAGAGGGTTTTGGTTAAGTAAGGGACCATAAATGCACCAAGGAAAATAAAAAATATGATGCCCCATCCCTAGAAAGGGTATTTAAGGGTTGGGTTTGTTACAAATTGGTATCAGAGCATGGAAATAACACTTGGCCTACTTGGTCTCATGCACGAGTTGCATAAAAATATTATTAGATAAATTATGGGGTAAGTCCCTATCTTACCCACCTTCTATAATAAACTTGTTTGAACCTCTACTAAAGAGAGGAATGACACCTCCTGTTGATATATGTTTTGGAAGTATGCAATGTAGGTTTCTAAATTTTCCAATAAAGAACTGACTTCACCTTGCAATGATATGTGTTGTTCATGAATTGGTATATTAGTAACTAACATAAAAAAAATTATATGCACTCAAACAATTAGTGAATGAGAAGAGAACTACAACGTAAAGGATGGTGACACATCAGGAGTTTGGGGGGATCTCCCACAATATAGAGGAAGAATATGATGAAAGGAGGGTGGTGGAAACCCCTCCAAATTTGGAAAAAAATGTAAGAAGCCTCATGGCATAGTTATAGAGTTATAAGGCTGACAATGAAAGACTAATCAAGGAGCAGGAAAAGAAAACATAAATTAATGTATTCCTACTACAAATTTTATTAGAGATACAAAGGAAATTGCAACATGGTCCAGCTTCCAATTATGTGGACATGCATCATACTAAGAAAACTCCAAGTCCACCTAAGATACAAAAGCATTGTCCTGAAAGTGGCCACACTAGGAGGAGCACCTCAAAGAAGGCCCAACTTGGAGTGAAGAGACATTAGATGGAAGATTCCTCTGGTGAGGACATTGACAAATTCAAGGAATCTTCTAGTGGAAAAACTAGTTCACATTCTAAGACAAGAGGAAAGAACAGGAAAGATTCCAAGATTCGTGATCTTGAAGAATTCAAGAAACCCAAACCACACACCTTCGATGGAGAGATTAATAAGGGGGAAGAAGAAAACATTTGGCTACTCGACTTGAAGAAGTACTTCAGAGTCCATGACTACTCTAAAAACTTAAAGGCTCGGATATCCATTTTCATCCTGAATGGGAAAGCCTCCATTTCGTGGGAAGACCTTAGGAATGTGAAAGTATTCCATGAGAAGGACTTTTCATGGAAACAATTTGAGAAATACTTCAAGAGGAAGTACCTATCGTAAAATTACTTTGATGGGAAGACCAAGGAGGTATATGAACTCAAGTTGGGACAACTCTTCATAGATGAGTATATCAACAAATTGCTTGAGATGATGAGGTATGTGCCCTACATAAAGGATGAAAAGGTAAATATGCAATTATTAATTAGTGGCATACCTTAGTCCTATCGGGACAAAAATGAGTTTGATCAGCCAAAGACCTTTGAAGATACTATTCGAAAATAAATGTATTTCTATGAGAAATTCAAGAGTTAGATAAAACCCCATGAAGACTAGAAGAAGAAAAACAATTCATGATTCAAGAAGAAGGGGTTTAACCCCTTGATATTTAAGAGCCCTAGTAAGAGATCTAGGATGATCCTTCCTCCCAGAAGTGTGTATTGTTGGTTGTGGAGCCTGATTATCTTCCTGATGCAGAGATTCTTTGTTTTCAGCCGTGTCTATACCCCATGAAGTATTTACACCCTAGAAGTATGTACACTCTTCCACGCGGGGGAGTGCAGAGGGGGGGTACCCCCTCTGCGGGGTCCGGGGGGGAGATCCCCCCAGCTGGGGGGTCTGGGGGCAAGCAGGCCCCCAGCGGGGGTTCGGGGGCGAAGCCCCCGAAGCAAAAATTGCCTTGTAAAAGTGTATGTAATTTCATTGTAAATTTGGACCGTTCATTATAAGGTCGCAGATCTAACGGTAGAGATTATGTTAGGGTTTTTTTCCCTAGAAGGCAACCCTCTTTTATGAGGGAAATGTATTGCGGCTATTGATTGATGGTGAATATTGTATTCTGAGCGAGGAGACTG